>REGO01000339.1:734984-769462 GCA_010120015.1 Rhombomys opimus
TCCATAGTAATGGGAAGAGGGACTGTCTCTGACATAATCTGATTGGCCTGCTCTTTTATCACCTCCCTCTGAGGGGGGAGCAGCCTTACCAGGCCACAGTAGAGGACAATGCAGCCACCTTTGATGTGAACTGATAGACTAAGATCAGAAAGGAGAGGAGAACCTCCCCTATCAGTGGACTTGGGGAGTAGCATGCATGCAGAAAGGGGAGGGAGGGTGGGATCAGGAGGGGAGGAGGAAGGGGCTTATGGGGGATACAAAATGAATAAAGTGTAATTAATAAAAAAATGTTTGGAAATTGTACAATGTTTTTTTCATCTTCACAGCTACTTGGAATCCTCCTGATATATCAAGGACTGTTTTGATACATATGGGAAAAGAATACAATTTTCTAGGTGTTTATTTACAGACCTAGTATTTATTAGCATCTATGACCCTTCGGCTAGTGAAATTTCCCTCCTTCACTGACATGTATGTTCACGCTTAGGTGGCTATTGGTGTTTATGTATGCAGGTACATGCTGCCAAGATCATGCATGCTTGGACTCTAAAAGACTATTTCTCTTCTGTATAGTTCTACCCTGAACATTCCTTAAACACACATTATACTTTTGTGATTACTAATTTATTTAATCATTTAGAGATCTCAAACAATATTTGATAACAATATTACAGAAAACATGAATGTAACTTACATGTTTGTAATATCATTACTCTGTTGGAAAGTGAATTAGATCCAAAAAATAAAAAACATGAAAAAGAGCATGGTATTTAATGTGTAGCATTCTTTACTTTACTCTAACAATATAATTCTCTTTTCATACATCCTTCTTGAGGTGAAGATTCTGGATTCTGTTCCTCATTAAACTCAATGGATGCAATCCAGGAACTGTGTTGTGTTGTGTTTATCTGTTTTGAGCTACAATGTTCATATGTGGTTAAGGTAGTAATTATTGTTTATTTAAATTCTACTCTGATTCATTTACAATATACAATGGTGATTACATGATTCTTCGATTTAATGGGATTAAATATCCTTTAGGACAGAATGTGTCCCATTAAATAAAGAGTAAAGTATTTCAAAAGTCAAATAATTATATAAGCAACGGAAGACAACTTTACTGAGTTCATCAATTACTTTATTAAATGCTGAGCTTATTCTGAGTGAGGTGTGGTGACTTAACAGAAAACCATGTGGATAAGGCAGGATTACCAAGTACTCACAATTATTCAGGGCGACATACTCAGAATGTGACCAATCTGAACTAAATACGTAGACCTGTCTCAAAAGAATAATAAAAATAAAATAATAAAGAAAATCTAAAACCACATTTGGGGATTACATGTTCAGTGAAATTATTTTTCTGTAGAAATAGTTTGAAATAGTGGCTGGTATATCTACACAATGGACTATTACTCAGCAATAAAAAACAAGGAAATCCTGAAATTTGCAGATAAATGGTGGGATCTGGAAAAGCTCATCCTGAGTGAGCTATCCCAGAAGCAGAAAGATATACACGGTATATACTCACTCATATAGACATATAAAATAGGATAAACCTACTCAAATCTGTACACCTAAAGAAACTAATCAAGAGGGAGGACTCTTGCTAAAATGCTCAATTCCTATCCAGAAAGGCAAAGAGGATGGACATCAGAAGAACGAGAAAAGAGGGAACAAGTCAGGAGCCTGACACAGAGGACCTCTGAAAAGCTCTGCCCTGCAGACTATCAATGCAGATGCTGAGACTTATGAGCAACCTTTGGGCAGAGTGCAGGGAATCGTAAGAAGTAGGAAATAGTAAGATCTGGAGAGGACAGGAACTCCACAAGGAGAGCAACACAACCAAAAAATCTGAGCACAGGGGTCTTTCCTGAGACTGATACTCCAACCAAGGACTATGCGTGGAGATAATCTAAGACCCTTGCACAGATGTAGCCCATGGCAATTCAGTATCCAAGTGGGTTCCATTGTAATAGGAACAGGGACTGTCTCTGACATGAACTGATTGGCCTCTCTTTAATTACCTCCCCCTGAGGGGGAAGCAGCATTACCATGCCACAGAAGAAGACAATGCAGCCACTCCTGATGAGACCTAATTGACTAGGATCAGAAGGAAGGAAAAGAAGACCTCCCCTATCAGTGGGCTTGGGGAGGGGCATGCATGCAGAGGGTGGAGGAAGCGAGGGATTGGGACAGGAGGAGGGAGAGAATCACAGGGGAGATACAAAGTGAATAAAGTGTAATTAATAAAGAAGAAAAAAAAAAAGAAAAAAGTGGCAGAAGTGAAAGGGCTTTACTCATTGATTTACAGAGGATTAAAGTACTGAATGAAATTTATTTATCGTTTTTATGTCTCTTATTTGCTATTGATATAAGGTCTCAGAGAAGTAATGAGATGGCATATATTTGTGTCCAACATAATGTGGCTTTAACTGAACAAGTTTTCGTAAGGTAGAATTTTATTATCCATTGGTTATTGAATTTACTTCTAATAAAACCCAATAATTTTATAAGAGTTTTAGTGTTTCAAATGTCTTTGAACTAGCAATGCATTGTATGGAGTTTTTCATATATCATTGTGCTAAAATGTGTGACAGATGGTCAATTTATATTATTCATAGTCTGGCTTCATCTTATGGGAATATTTTAATGCTTTTCAACAGCTTTTGCATTCTCTATTTCGGGTTTTTACAATCACTTATTTCTTTGTACTACGGCATTTTATAGCAATAATTTTTATTATAAAAGTCATTATGTTTATTTCCATAGTTTTAACTTAGAATATTTGAACTATCCAGCAAAATAGTACAATTTATCCCCAACTTGTTCATCAGGCAAGTGAGGCTTCACTTATAAAAGACACTTTTTTTCTCCTGACTATTTTCAGCTGATCAGCTGATTGAAGAAAAGACAGAATCTACAGGACTGGGAACAGAAGAAATTTCACATCTTGACAGTGTCAACCTCCTGGGGATATTTTATGTGTTCAGATTCACTTCACAGTGAACCAGTGACTATTTTTGAATGCAGAGAATTCCTTTTCTTTCATCCTCTCACCTGACAGCGGTCTTTTTCTTCCCTAGGACAAAATACTGAAAATTATCCAGAAAGTAGAATCATACCCATCCTTTCTCATTTTCTAGTAAAACAATAAAACAGACATTGAGAGAGAAAGAGAGAGAGAGAGAGAGAGAGAGAGAGAGAGAGAGAGAGAGAGAGAGAGAGAAGGAACATGAAGAAAGATCAGTCTTTGAATGCCAGTGAAACTATTTTATGGACAGGGTGAAAATAAAAGGTAAAAGAATAAAAGGAACGAAGTGCTGATATTCCCTGCTTCTGTGTTATCAAGTATAAACAGGAAAACTGCTCGCTCATACTTTCCTGCCTTGAAACATGAAATTATAATTAGTGTCTAGCACAATGAAGTCCTTACGCAGTTATTAACTTCCAGAGGAAAAAAAAATCCAACTTAGAATGGCTCAAAACGATTTTGTTCTCAAACTTTCTGTATTAATAATTCAACACATGCATTTATTAGAAAAGTACTTCAAATTCTGAATGTTGACGTTTTTCCTGGATATATATATATATATATATACATATATATATATATATGTTACAGTAAGTTGTATCTCCCACACAGTAATGCAGTTAAAGGCTTGAGTAAATATCCCTCTGATGTAATGTGCTGCTAAGCTGACATGATTGGAAAGTTCCATTTACTAATGAATTTACAATTTACATTTCCAATCCATGACAGGCTTGTTGGAATACTATGTTTTTGTAAATTGTAAAACAGTGAGTAAAAAGGGGAGCCAAGTGTTGCTGAACTACTAAGTAAGGGATATTTTTATAGCTTTTAATTATTTTAAAATTATTTAAATATATTTGGCCTTCCCATCCCCAAGTTTGTCATAGCATCCCCTCCCTACCATCCCAAGTTTAAATTCTTTCTGAAAATATAAACCAAAAGCCCAATAAAGCAATAAAATGCAAAAAAAAATAGAAAGTTAAATACGAAACCACCTAAAAAGAAAATGAGAAACAAAAAAACAACCAAACACTCCAACAATCTGAAGCCAAATAAAAGGAAACATGCAAAAAAATATGTTGTTCTTCCCTGCAGTGATCTATCTGTCTGTCAATCAATCAATCAATCTATCTATCTATCTATCTATCTATCTATCTATCTATCTATCTATCTATCCATATATACATCATTCCCTGTTTCACTTCATTGAAGAAAAATAAGTTTCCTCTCCCATTAGGTATAAATGACAGTTCCATTATTAACCTTTACCCAAGTGGCTGTGTTTACAGTCATTAATACCTTCATTTTTTAAAATGTATGAGAAAACAAAATGTAAGATAAAACAAAACTATCATACTGAAGTCAGACAAGACAGACCACCATAAGAAAAAACACAAAACAAACAAACAAACAAAACACAGGAGTTGGGACCCACTCATTGGCAAGCTCAGTAATCCATAACATTGAACTGGGGCGATGGTGAGAGCCAGTGCAGACCCTCTGCCTACTGCCTCAGTCTAGTCTTTGTGAGCTCCTGTAATCTTGATCATGTTAACTTCGAGCACTGTTCTATTGGTGTCCCAAGAGAGACACTCAGGTAGGCAGAGACAAGTGGATCTCTGCGCATCGGAGGGCAGCCTGGGCTACAAAGCACATCCAAGCTAGCCAAGGCTACACAGAGAAACCTTGTCTCAACAAAAACAAATCACCTAGTCCAAGTAAAGTGGATCCTAGCATGAAATATGTTCTGGAAAAGATACACAACAGTAGAAATTCAAATTTTTGTTTTGTTATTTTTTAACCCATTTGTGTATCAATTGTTTACTAAAATTTCAATAGATTTTAATTCATTTTAATAGTGTTTTTTTAATTAGAAGTGACTTAAAAATTCATGTAATATTTCAAAATTATCTTTAATTAAAAGCTTTTGGTATTTTTGAGAGAAATTTGGCATCACTTAACATTCTTAGCAATTTTATATGGAAAACCAACTTATACTCTTCTAGTGTGTTTGCTCGTAGAAATTATTGTCTTTCAAATGTGCACCTTGATTAATACATTATATTAGCACATGATATTGTTTATTGCCACAGCCAACAATTTTTCTTATATTTTGGACTCTATTTGAACACATGATTTGTTATGACATATTTATTGCTCTTTTGATTATTGAGCTGTAACTCCAAGCAATGTTATAAGGTATATAATGTTATAAAGTATGTAGATACATACATCTTTGTATCTACACTTCATGTTCTGCCTGTGTACACAAGCTGTTGTTTACCATGCTTTAATTGTGGGGAAGATCCTCACTTTAATCTGTACAATATTTGCACTCTGGATTTTCATCAGGTAAAGAAAGCCTTGCCATGGTATTGCCTAGTCATTATCTAAACTTTTATTGCAAGGAGGTTATTTTGGAGGAGTTCCTGAGGAGCTATGTTTCCACAGAAAGTCCTGCCTGGTTATAGGAGGTGCCCACTTCAGTTTCCATACCCCGTCTCCCCTCTATTAGCAGTCTTTGCTAGAGTCAATCTTCTTTTAGCCATATACTACAAGATAAGCATAGTATGAGGCACAGACCTAAAAATGGTAAGTAACAAGAAGGATCCAAGGGAGGATGCACAAATATGACTTGGAACGGGAGATAAAATAGAGGTAAAAGCGGAAGGGAAGGCGCAAGGCAGGAAAGAGGACACAGAGTGTTAAGAGGGTGGAGATCAGGCCTGAGGAGAGCAAAGGTGAGAGGACAGAAGGCCTGTAGAGAAAAGAGAAACTGAGACTGAGGACATCTCTGTGACAAGCTGGAGACCTAAGTAGGTGTAAGGTCTTGGGGGTCCTGGGAGGATTTGACGGGGATTCAAGCAGACTCCTAGTATCAGAGAACATAGAAACTGAAGAGGATACCCTCTAACTAGACTAGTCTTCTAGTAAAGGGTGGGGAGCACCAACCCACCCACAAAGACTTCGACCCAAAGTTTACTCTGCCTACAAGATGTGCAAGGGAAAGGATAGAGCAGGTAGATCAGAGATTGAGGGAATGCTCAACCAATGCTCAATCAAAGACCCACCCTATTGGATAGTGCCAGCCCCTGACATGAAACTCTGATAAGCGTGTGGATAAGAGCGTGTCAGAGTTGTGCTCTGAGATGTTCTACCCAGCAATGGCACAAAACAGATGCTGAGACTCTCAAACATTCTTCTATGCATAGGGAGTCTTGGGGAATAGTGGGAAGAAAGAGAAAAGGTCCCAGAAGTGACAGGAGCTACACACACACACACACACACACACACACACACACACACACATACACACACACACACACACCACTAAACAGAGCCAACTAACCAGTGCCTAGAGGGGTATGCTGAGAATGAAGCATCAAACAAGGATTGAACTGGACCTAGGCCTCTTACATAGATGCTGCAGATGAGTAGCTTAAGCTTCAAGTGGGTCCTTTTAAGGGAACTGGGTACTGCATGGAAAAAAGAATCACTTGCTAGCTTTGAAATCACTTTTTCCTGGCTGGACTGCCTTGACCAGCCACAGGGGAAGAGGACAAGTTCAGTACTGATGCAACTTGATGAGCTGGGGTGGATGGGAAAGGGAGCTCTCCTTTTTTGAAGAAAAGGGGAAATTGAAGAGAGACAAGGTGGGGCTGGGGGGGGAGGGAAAGGCCTACAAGGATGTAAAGTAAATAAAATAAATAAATGATAAAAACATAATACTTTGCATGTGTGTCTTTCTGCTTCTGGGACAGCTCACTCAGGATGATCCTTTCCAGGTCCCACCATTTACCTGCAAATTTCATGAATTCCTTGTTTTTCATTGATGAGTAATGCTCCATTGTGTAGATATACCACAATTTCTGTATCTATTCTTCAGTTGAGGGGCATCTGGGATGTTTCCAGCTTCTGGATATTACAAATAAAGCTGCTACGAACATGGCTGAGCAAATGTCCTCATTGTGTACCTGAGCCTCTTTTGATATATGCCTAGGGGTGGTATAGCTTGATCTTGAGGAAGCACTATTCCTAATTGTCTGAGAAAGCGCCAGATTGATTTCCAGAGTGGTTGTACGAGTTTACATTCCCACCAGAAGTGGAGGAGGGTTCCCCTTTCTCCACAACGTCTCCAGCATATGTTGTCACTTGAGTTTTTTATCTTGGCCATTTTGATAGGTGTAAGGTGAAATCTTAGGGTCATTTTGATTTGCATTTCCCTAATGACTAATGAGGTTGAGCATTTCTTTAAGTGTTTCTCTGCCATTCGATATTCCTCTACAGAGAGTTCTCTGTTTAGCTCTGTTCCCCATTTTTTTCTATTTTTATTTTTTTCAATTTTTTATTTGACTTTTATTAATTACACTGACCCACCTATTGGATAGTGCCAGTCCAAGGGTGGGTCATTTTGTATCCCTCTATGTTCCCCATTTTTTAGTTGGATTACTTGTTTTGCTCCTTTTCATCTTCTTCAGTTCTTTATATATATATCCCAGAAGCAGAAAGACACACACGGTATATATTCACTCATATAGACATATAATATAGGATAATCCTACTACAATCTGTACACCTAAAGAAACTAATCAAGAGGGAGGATTCTGGCTAAAATGTTCAATACCCATTGGGAAAGGCAAATCGGATGGACAACAGAAGAAGAAGAAAACAGGAAACAAATTAGGAGTCTCCCACAGAGGGCCTCTGAAAGGCTCTGCCCTGCAGACTATCAAAGCAGATAGCCAAACATTGGGCAGAATGAAGGGAATCTTATGAAAGAAGTGGGAAATAGTAAGATCTGGAGAGGACAGGATGTCCACAAGCAAAGTAACAGAACCAAAAAAATTGAACACAAGGGTCTTTCCTGAAACTCGTACTCCAACCAAGTACCATGCATGCAGATAACTTAGAACCCCTGCACAGATATAGCCCATGGCAATTCAGTGTCCAAGTGGGTTCCATAGTAATGGGAACAAGGACTGCTTCTGACATGAACTGATTGGCCTGCTCTTTAATCACCTCCCCCTGAGCGGGGAACTGCTTTACCAGGTCACAGAGGAAGACAATGCAGCCACTCCTGATAAGACCTAACAGACTAGGATCAGAAGGAAGAAAAAGAAACCCTTCCCTAGAAACCCTCCCTTACCAGTGGACTTGGGGAGGAGCATGCGGGGAGAAGGAGGAGGAAGAGAGGGATTGGGAGGAGAGGAGGGAGGGAACTAGTGGGGGGATACAAAGTAAAAAAAAAAGTGTAATTAAAAATAAAATTAAATAAAAATTAAAAAAAAATCCTTAGCCATCAGGGAACTGCAAATCAAAAGGACTCTGAGATTCCACTTTGCACCCATCAGAATGACTAAGATAAAAACTCGAGTGGCAAAACATGCTGTTGAGGTTGTGGAGAAAGGGGAACCCTCCTCCATTGTTGGTGGTAATGCAAACTTGTACAACCACTATGGAAATCAATCTGGTGCTTTCTCAGAAAACTGGGAATAGTTCTACCTCAATACCATTCCTGGGCATATACCCAAAAGGTGTTCCACCATACCACAATACCTGCCAACTGTGTTTATGGCTGCTTTATTTGTAATAGCCAGAAACTGGAAACAGCCTAGATGTCCCTCAGTTGAAGAAAATAAAGAAAATGTGGTACAGTTAAGTGTGGAATGCTATTCCATTATTGAATAAAGGGGTCTTTCCAGAGACTCATACTCCAACCAAGGACCCCTGCACACATGCAGTCCTTGGCAATTTAGTGTCCAAGTGGGTTCCATAATAATGGGAAGAGGGACTGCCTCTGACATGAACTGATTGACCTGCTTTTTTATCACCTCCCCCTGAGGGGGAAGCAGCCTTACCAGGCCACAGAAGATGACAATGCAGCCACACCTGAGGAGATCTGATAGACTAAGATCAGAAGGAAGGAGAGGAGGACCTCCCCTATCAGTGGACTTGGAGAGGGGCATGTGTGAAGAAGGAGGAGGGAAGGTGGGATTAGGAGGGGTGGAGTGAGGGGTTTATGGGAGGATACAAACTGAATAAAGTGTAATTAATAAAAAATAAATAAAAACAAGAAAATCATGTAATTTGCAGACAAATAGGTATAACAACAAAATATTATCCTGAGTGAGCTAACCCAGACTCAGAAAGACACACATGGTTTATTAGCCATATAGTACAGGATAACCATTCTACAATCCACAGCTAAAGAAGATAAGTAACAAGGAAGGCACAAGGCAGTATGCTTGAATCTCCCTCCAAATGAGAAATAAAATAGACATAGGAAGTGGATGAAGTGAGGGAACTAGGTGGAAAGGGGTTTGGAAGGGGAATGAGTATGAGTAGTGAGGATCAGGTTGGGGAGAATTGGGGTGGGAAATCTGAGAAGGTTGAGAGAGAGAAGGGAAGCCTGTGAGGGGGATTGTCTCAGAGACAAGATGGAGACCTGCCTCTGGGTAGGCTACTGCAAAGATATGAGGGAGATTCTAGCTGAGACAATATTGTTTCATAATTAATGGCTCAACATTCTTTCATGATCCCTAGTGTTTTACATGCAGTATACTGGCTTTAATTAATGCAAGTCTTCATTCTATATCCTATGTTATTTGTTTTATCCTTATAACCAGTTCATAAAATGTCCTCATTCCATGTTTTCCAAATGAATTGCAAACAATTCATTTGGTTATGTTGTAAAATAATTTTGAAACACATATGACCGTGTCTACATTTATAATATTACCCATCATTTTTCTTCCTGGGATACTCAAACATTTCTTAACTGTTCTTTTTAGTTTCTGCATTTTGATCTCTTAGGGATCATTTTCTGCTGAACAATGTGATCCCTTTAAACTTAAATCCAGAACATGAAGTGCTCTAACATCAAATCATGTACTTCTTTTTTTTTGAACTTTGAACAAAAGTCAAAGCTTCTCCTATAAATAGCTATGTCCTACATCTTGTAGCTCCTACCTACCTGTCTTTTATATCATGCCCTAATGTTCAAAATATGCTCAGGTCCCTCTGACTCTATCTTTCCTTTAATGTCAGAATGCTTGTGCTGCTATTTTTGATGTTTCACCTCATCACATAGCTATATTTCATGATTACTTCACTGTCTAATGACACCACACCAGAGAATATTTTTTAACCACACCAATTTGTTCACTTTCCAGAACTCCTCCTCCTGCTTCTTTTTTCTTTTCTTCTTCTTATTTTTTCTTTAATAATAAGTAAAGTTATACATTGTATATCAGCATGAATTTGAGAAAATTATAGAAAATGCAAGAAGAAATAGAAATACAGATATGAATATTAAGTGGTTGTGGAGGAAAATAAACCAAAAAGATATCCATTTTACCCCTCCCCCCAAACCCCAGGGTATTCTATTTATAATATATTACATTTCACATTTTTCTTTGCTGTATGATCATAATGGTGATCAATTTTATTGATAAATTCTCTAAATTTTTTATGTGTCACTGATAAAATATTTTAAAGCTATATATTTAGCTTAGCATATCATTGCTCAGTACAGAATGCTCAGTAGCTATGCTCTGTTAGAAAATTTATACCATTCAAGTTCAGTTACCTATGTAGCCCTGTATCTCACACATCATTATATCCACTCTTTTTTTTTTTTTTTGCCACTTGAATCCTATATACTTAGTTGTTTCTCCTTTTCTAGTTCAGATGCACTGTCCTTAAAATTCTATTGCATTTCATTGTCATTTATAACCCTTTCATTTCTATAGGTAATTTGACTTCATCTTTATTGAGTATTTAATAGATTTCCCTTTCATGTAGTTTTGGTCTTTATTGTTCCTTATAGTTTTGATTTTTTAATAGATATTTTAACTGACAATATAGTAATCCATTACAAATCAATACATCACTTGTTGATAAAATAACAATAGGACATGGTGGCATGTGTCTATAATTCTGGAATTCCCGAGGAAGAGGCAAAGTATTGATTGATATACTATTTCAAGAGTCACCGTGATCTATATAATCAGACTCTGTCCCAAACAATAAATGATTGTGATCATAGACAAAGAAATAAAACTGCACCCAATGACTCTGCTATACTCATATATCAGGACAGTTTTTAACCTTTGTCAAAGAAGTTTATCTCTTGAATAAATGACCATTAATACAGAAATGGATAATTTGTCAACATATAGAGATTAAGAGATTGTGAAGTCTTCAAAGATGAATGAGACAAATAACGCCCAACCTTTCCCCACAATTTTCATGAACCTTAAAAAAGGGTAGCAAAAGGACCATGAGATGAAGAGATGGTAGACACCATTAGGCAATAGAGTTTCCTGGATACAGCATAGCAACTGAGCATGTAAAGTCATAGTGATTGTGATGCTATCCACAAGACTTGTGAATGCTCCAGCCAGACAAAAGGCCCCATAGAGGCAGTTGGAAATATAATCTACAACCAGATGACAACTATAAACTTTTGATAGCTTTTTGGGAAAGAGAGAGTCAGTTTTCTTTAATGATAAAATTCGTGGTAGGCTACCAAAACTCAGACTAGCTAGATAACACAAATTAGACAAAGAAAGAGGCAAAAAACTTGTAGTCTAGAAGTTGTATAGAAAGTGATGTAAGGGTATAAAGGAGACAAATTGTAGGGGAGGAATATATTCAAATATATGATGTCATACAATTCATAAGAGCATTAAGATAAATTTTTGCAAAGCCATATTGTACAAGTTATCTACTAACATTTTATTTATTATGTGCCATACATACAATTTAAATATTATAGTTTTAAAAAAATTAGGCAATCCACAGCCTTTTTAATTTAAGCACAAATACATATGTATTTTCAGTATTAAATAAATTTTTTTGTTACAAATATTTTTTGTTGTGTGTGTATGAAAACACATGGTAGGACACATATATGCTTACAGCAGAGGACAGCTGTGTCAAGTTATCTCCTTCCACCATGTGTATTCAGGGGAATCACAGCTCATTTGGTAGTCTTGAATGCAAGTGACTTAACACAATGAGACAACTCTTTGGACATCCACAGTGAGTTTTTAAAACAACATTAAAACCAATAACATTTTATATCAGTTTCTTTACCACATGGATGTAGCTGTCTTATAGCTTTTCTTATTTTTTCTTATAGCTTTTTCTGTGTCTTCCCTGACAATTAATTCTGATTTTTTTCCCCACCATTGTCTGGGAAACTCTTTTTGAATCAGTAAAGCTAAAGTGTAATTTCTGGAGAGGTAGGTGTATCTCTGTGATATTGAGGAGACCCTGATCTGCACAGTGAGAATCTGTCTCAGAAAAGTTTACAAAATGAAATGTTTTCTTCCCACAATTTCCTAAATTAATTAGCAGTTGTCAATTATAAGCTAGCTTGTATCAGGGTAACATATCCTGCTGCTTAAAAATAAGGTTGTTTCTTTGATGAATTACTAGTATTAAGGCCTTGACTCTATGTGCCTTAAATTTTACTGTGAGCTTCATTAGAAAACTTGATTTTAGTCTTTTTAACAGTTGGGTTAACTAGATAATTATATTGTGAAATCATTTACCATAATTATCGTTATGTGGTAATTAGAAACTCCAGAGTTGAGACCTTTGCTTTTATGAGCACTTCTAAGAAAGACTTTAACTTTTCATGAATCTCTACGGTGTATTTATTTTGTTCACGAACGTCAAAGCTGTACAAACAATTCAATCTGTATGTATCCATAAGTGCATTTCAAGTTCTGACACTGAAAACACAATTTTAGATTAACAAACCTTTCAAATGACTTATGTTAATAAAAAATGACAATGTAGCAGGTGAGGTTTGTTTGACTTTCATTGTATTACTAGTTTATTATTCTCTTAAACTTACTCTCACTGTTTGCTATTCTCTAGCATGCAATTAATCTCCACCTACGTTGTAATGAAAGCTCACATGATAAATAAAATTTAAAGAAAGGATGAGTACACTTAAGCAATTTGAGAAGTCAGACAAATTTCGGTCATCTGCTCAGCCTCTAAAGGACCATTGTGTTTTAAATGTAATGATTTCATTGTCTTCATTCCACAGGTGTTCTGTTCAGAAGTTCTCAATTGGGTGAAACTTTGAAGTACTTCCTTTGATTTAATGTCAGAAGTTGTTTAAAATTTAGTGCTTGTTTAATTAAATGATTTGTAAACTTTTCTACAATTACAGGTTCAGAAGAATAATCAAACCTATCCTAACGTAAGTCCTTTAGAAGATATAGAGAAAGATAAAAATCCCTGGCATAGGTATTGATCTTGGATTTAGAGGAGGATTCTGGAATTTGGTAAAGGAATGCATCTGCAGAAAGTGATGGAAATTGGCATTACACCTAATCACCTTATCTCACTAAATTAAATCCATAATACAAACAACCTAATATGGACCAAGCTTAATTTTGTTCAGTTCTTTGAGGATTCTGTTAGGATTGGCTTCATCTTGGGTTTAGTCAGAGAGACACGTAAAAAAGAAATTGTGTTTAGCTTTGCACCCCATTTTTTAATTGGATTAGCTGATTTGTTGCTGTTAGACTACTAGAGCAGATGCTGAGACTTATAGCCAAACTTTGGGCCTAGTGCAGGGAATCTTATAAAGAAGAGGGAGATAGTATGACCTGGAGAGGACAGGAGCTCCACAAGGAGAGCAACAGAACCCAAAAATCTGGGCACAAGGGACTTTTCTGAGACTGATGTTCTAACCAAGGACGATTCGTGGATATAACCTAGAACTCCTGCACAGATGTAGCCCATGGAAGTTCAGTGTCCAAGTGGGTTCCATAGTAATGTGATCAAGGACTGTCTCTGACATGAACTGATTGGCTTGCTCTTTGATTATCTCCCCCTGAGTGGGGAGCAGCCTTACCAGGCCACAGAGGAAGACAATGTAGCCACTCCTGATGAGACCTGATAGACTAGGATCAGAAGGGAGGAGAAGAGGACCTCCCCTATCAGTGGACTTGGGAAGGGACATGGGTGGAGAAGGGGAAAGGAGGGTGGGATTGGGAGGGGAGGAGTGAGGGAGCTACAGGGGGGATACAAAGTGAATAAATTGTAATTAATGAAAATAAAACTGAAAAGAAAAAAAATGTAGTACAATGGAATACTACTCCTACTCAGCAATTAAAAACAAGAAAGTCATGAAATATGCAGGCAAATGGATGGAACTAGAAAAGATTATCCCAAGTGAGGTAACCCAGAAGCAGAAACACAAACATGGTATATTCTCTCTTATAATTGGATATTAGCTACAGGATAAACATACTAAAATCTATAGTCCTAAAGAAGCTAAACAACAGGGAGGACCTTAGGAAAGAGGCCTAATCTTCATTCAGAAGGGCAAACAAGATAGACATGGGAAGTAGGAGAAGACAAGGGATAGGACAGGAGCCTTCCATAGGAGGCCTCTAAAAGACTACCCAGCAGGGAACTGAAGCAGATGCTGAGACACATAGCCAAACTTTGGGCAGAGTTCAGGGAATGTTTTGGAAAAGGGGTAAGATAGAAAGACCTAGATGGGACAGGAGCTCCACCAGTAGAACAACAGAGGCAAAAATCTGGGCCCAGGTGGGTTTCTGGATATTGATGAATCAACCAAGGACTATGCAAGGTGAGGACTTAGACCCTCTGCTCAGATGTTGCCTATGGGCAGCTCAGTCTCCATGTGGTTTCCATAGTAAGGGGAGCAGGGGTAGTTTCCAGCATGAACTTGGTTGCCTATTGTTTGATCACCTCCTCCTGGTGAGTTGGCCTTAGTAAGCCACAGAGAAAGAGGATCCAGACAGCCTTGATGAGACCTGATAGGATAGGGTCAGATAGTAGAAGAGGAGGACCTCCCTATCAGTGGACTAGGTGAGAGACATAGGAAGGATGGGGCTAGAAGGAGAAAAGAGATGGGGCTACAGCCAGGATACAAATTGAATAAATTGTAAACAATAATAGTAATAATAATTAATAATTTCAAAAAAGAGAAACAATATAAATACAGTATTTGTATGTATTTATCAATTAGATTTCTTTTTAGAAAATGTCACACATGAATATAATGGGTCTTTATGACTGTCCTTGTCCCAGCATCCATCAGTACTTACAGTACTCCATGGAAGAGTAGGGCTACACTAACACAGCCCTACCCATGACTAACTATTGGTAGGACAAGTCTTGTGGAGGTTCACTGTATATAAACCTTATGTATTGTGAGTCCATAATTTGAAAGGCTGTATCAGCCCATTTCTACTCTTCACTTTCTGTCAATCCATTCATGATGTTTCTTGAGCCTTAGATTGGGTGCTGTATGTGTGGAGTTTAGTGTTGAAAATGCAAAAGGTGCTTATTTTCAGCACCTTAATCAGCCAGGAATCTCTGCACGTATCATCTCTTACTGAAAAAAACAAACAAACAAAACAAAAACCAAAACAAAACAAAACAAAACAAAACAAAACAAAAAAACCAAAAAAGCTTCTCTGATCAGGTATCAAAGTAGCATTTCTGTATTTGTGTGTGTTGTGTGTGTGTGTAAAGCAATTTGTCATCATGTCAACTTAGCAAATAAAGTGAAATATGTTTGAATTTATAAAGAAAAGCTAACAGTAAATGCTTGGCTACCTTAGAAAACTACTCAACTCAGAAAGGCACATGGCTTTATGGAAATGAATTACACAGTCTTTCTGCATTCAGCACATTGCATGCCTTTGTTTCTATTCTTATTAAGAATTCTCTCATATCTTCATATATTTAAAAAATTGTTTTTATGCTATCAAAGAGTAGAATATATACAAACATGTAATTAACGAATCCAATCAAAATAATATATTTCAAACTGATCATGTGATGAAAAGTAAAGGATAGTAAGTGGAGCCCACATGGGTATCTTACAGAAGAGTATTCCGTGGCATGACTATATGTACAGTAACAGTAGAACATTCTGGCTTAGATTTGGACACTCTTAGTCCCGTAAAATATTTAAATTCTTTTGTCTTTAGATTAGTGTTTAAAAATGGAATTGATGCTTGTTAATAGCTACTCTTAGAATTAGCACTCAAAAATATTAAATGATTAACATTTTGAGGAAACCTTTGAGTAACATAAGTACCATTCAATTGAAATAGATGACAAATGTGCAGCAAAGAAGAGAAAATCTGCATATTTCAGTTAGTTTGAGTTGAAATGGAATTTAAGACTGGAAAAGTATAAAAATGTATGATGAGCCCTTTATCAAAATGCTTCAGATATTTTAACACAACTCACAGTGTTCATATAATAACAGTAAAATACAATTGCTTTTATTTCTCAGCAATTCTTTGCTTCTTGTATTATTTACAGTATTATGCTACATGTTTAATCCCAGCACTTGTCACTGGACTCTTTGTTAAAAACCTTCGTTTACTACAACATCAGGTCTGAATTTTCCGATCTTTCCCATTTTCTTCTTTATACATGATTAAAATGTTCTTTTCATTAAAAGAAGAGCAACACAAAGCTGCTGTCCAAGCTTGGAATATTTACATTGCTAACATTCCAACCGTGTGTTTATGACTTTTGAATCTCTCTACAGTTATAAGCCTATAACTGGAAACCCCCGAGAAAACAACCCCCTTCCTGTTCTTAATGCAAAGTCTGGTTTCTAGGGAATGTAGACAACAGGCTACTTTAAGTGTTACACTGATACACAGACGTAACCAGAAGTGATCCTTGCTTTTTTGGTGATAAAAATAGTTAAACAACAAAGTTATTTTGAAATTTAATTATTCTTTTTTTAATTAATTTTTTATTTTTATATTAATCACAGATTATTTATTTTGTATCCAAGCAGTAGCCCCCTCTCTCATTCCCTCCTAATCCCACCCTTCCTCTCTCATTTCCTCCCTGCCCCTTTCCAAGTCTACTTTTAGGGGAGGACCTCCTCCCCTTCCATGTGACCCTAGCTTATCAGGTATCTTCAGGACTGGCTCCCATGTCCTCCTCTGTGGCCTAGCAAGGCTATTCCTCCCTCAGGGGGTGGGGTGGAGGTAAATGAGCCAGTCGTTGAGTTCATGTCAGATATAGTTCCTGTTCCCCTTACTAGGGAAACCCACTTGGATACTGAGCTACCACAAGCTACATCCGAGCAGGGGTTCTAGGTTATATCCATAAATTATTCTTTATTTTACTACATATCTCCATGCCGATATCAGTCTTGTTGATGTCATGTTTGTACTATAAAATTCCAAGAAGACGCAGTGAACTTTCATGCAATTCTTTTTTTTTTTTTTTCTCATTGTCGTTACAGATGACACCTAAGGAAGCTAATCAAGAAGGAGGACCCTGGGTAAAATGTTCAATTTTCATTCAGAAAGGCAAATGAGAAGGACATCAGAAGAGGGAGAAAACAGGAACAGGACAGGAGCCAATCACAGAGGGCCTCTGAAAGACTCCACCCAGCAGGCTACCAAAACAAATGCTGAGATGTATAGCCAAACTTTGTGTAGAGTGCAGCGAATCTAATGAAAGAAGGGGGAAATAAAAAGACTTGGAGGGAACAGAAGCTCCACAAGGAGAACAATAGAACCAAAAAATCTGTGCACAGAAAACTTTTCTGAGATTGATACTATGAACAAGGACTATGCATGGAGATAACTTAGATCTCCTGCACAGAAGTAGTCCAAGGCAGCTCAACATCCAAGAGCGCTCCCCAATAACAGGACCAGGGACCATCTCTGACATGAACTCATGAGTTGACTCTTTGATCACCTCCACCTGAACGGGGAGCAGCCTTACCAGTCCACAGAGGAAGACAAAGAAGCCAGTCCTGATGAGACCTGATAGACTAGGGTCAGACGGAGGAGGACCTCCCCTATCAGTGGACTGTGGAGAGGTATAGGTGAAGAAGAGGGAGTTAGGATGGGATTGGGAAGGGGTAGAGGAAGGGGCTACAGCTGGGATACAAAGTGAATAAACTGCAATTAATAAAAAAGAAATTAAAAAAAGAAAAAAGAATATAACTGTTGATTGCTTCAAGGTTTGTATGTTTCTCATATAAGAACATTTGAAATGTTGTTGATTTAGATTAATTCAAATTAGAGTCAATCACACTCACTTCCTCTGAGTTCATTCCCAGCCTTGTTATTAACTTGACGATGGGAGCAGGTTTTTTATTATTTATTTATTTCTTCATTCATTCATTTATTTATTTATATTTATTTATTTATTTATTTATTTGGCAGAGGAGGAAAAGATTTTTTTTTTAATTCAAAGCACTGTTTACTCTTGTAATTCTGTTAGACCCTGTACTTGCTGTAAGGTGGGATTTCTCTTCCTCCTTACCTCCTTACATGGTGTCCAAATGGACACAATGCCCTCCATTCATAACTTACTTAATTGCACTTGGTTACTTGCTTGTTGAATGACAGCCACCCATATCCACAATCCCTTAGGTGCCTTATTTCCTCAGCTGTTCTCTTGACAGAGAAACACCCAATACCAACCCAGTTCTAACACTGCAACCAGTGTTTGACTGTCCACTTACGGGCATCTTTTTCGCCTCCAGTGGGCTTCTGCATTGGTTCAGGCAAGTGTTTGATGACCTTTCCTTTCTCTGGGTGGACACTCTCTGTCACCATCTTCATTCCTGAGTATCTTTGAGTAACTCAGTAGTCCTGAGTTTCATGTATGACACTGAGGAGAGAGAAGTGGGCATGGACAGTGTCTCTTTTACATAGGCCCCATTCCTCGGCTCTTTTTTACTCTCTTCATATTTAAAATGAATGCTTTCTCTGGCACGTTCATCTTTGGTTCCTGCACTGCTAGCTCCCCTGCTGGGAAAGATGGTGTACCAGCTCTGGCAATGGGAAATGCCTTTTGTAATTACTCACATGCCTGCCTCCAAGTGCTCTGTGCTCTTGTCTCCTATCTTGCTCAGAATGAGGGGCACTGCGGTGCTGGCCTCTGGAGTGGGCAAACATGGCTGTGTACAATGCTAATAACAGCGAGGGTAGAAAGGTTCTCTGTGGATGCAGATGAGCAGTTATTTCCTCTGCTGCATTTTTATTATTAAATTTATTCTCATCATTTGGCTCCCTTGTGTTAACTTACCGTGTGTTAGAATAATCTTGCTTCTTTGAAACAAAGAGCTGTCATTACACAATTTAAAATATGCTTCATATGGTCTCATGTGACTGTCCTCTCTGTCACATGGAGGTGGTCTCTGTGCTGGAGAGGTAAATTCTCACCTTACTTTGGAAATTGAGAAGCCAGTGGGCTTCCTTTGAACAGGGGGCCTAGGTCCCCTCCATATAATGAATGGAACTAAAGCAGGTTTATTATCTTATATATATTAAGTAAAAATAAAGAAGAAAGAAAGTTTGCTGACTTGCTATCCCTGGCTGCTCAGAATCCTTCCTTCCTGTTTTTTTTTTTCTTTCTTTCTTGCATTTTTAAAAAAATAATTAATTAAAATATAAGAACATAACTTCTTTTCCTTTTCTTTCCTCAACCCAACCGTGCTCTGTCACATCTTATTAAACCCACAGCCTATTTTAATTATTATATACACATGTGCATAAATATACAGATACAACATACTTAGACAGCTTCATTGTTTGAGTACATATGGTTCCAGGACTGATCGATTGTACTGCAGACCCAATTAGATGGCTCATCCTTCTCTGAGTAATCATGGCTTACTTATATGATCTTTAGAGCCATAGAATATGATAAAGCAAAAAACAAACAAACAAACAAACAAAAAACGATCAAAAACACTGAATAAAAAAAAAAGTACCTTTGTTCTTGGTTTCCTCCCAGAATTAGATAATAAGGCATTATTTCAGGAGGCATTACATAACTTGGGTATAAAATACAGAGAACTCAAACTGGACCTGAACTGGAAGCTTCCTCCCTGATTGCCAGTGTTGGAAGATGCAATACATGCATTGGAAGAAAAGGCAACAATGCCCTATGAAACACAATACCCACATACCAAGAAGGTCTTCTTACTGGCCTAGTAATGAAACAGCTATGAGTGGGACAGCCCTCCACTCTCTGCTCGGTTTCATAGGCCAGTACCCAAGAGCAAAACCACCAAATCCACTGATAGAACTTGTGGGAGTGGCCGCAATGACTGGTCCAACCTGAGACCCATGCAGGTTGAGGAAGTCCATGCCTGATAGTGCCTGCAACTGCAGGGCCACCAACTAGATAGGCCTAGGGTAGAACAGAACACGACTAACAAAAACAGAAAAAGAAAGAAAGAAAATATAATTGTAGACTGGAGCCTTCAGAGGGCTTTTATCCAGCAACTAATTGGAGCAGATACAGAAAGACCCACAGCCAAATGTTATGCTGAGCTCAGGAAATCCTTCAGGAGTTCTCGGAAGGATTATAGGAGCCAGAAGGGTCAAGGACAGCACAAGAAAATAGCCCACAGATTCAACTAACCAGGGCTCTTAGGGGTTCACAAAGACTGAACCAAAATATCATAGAGTCTGCATGGGTCTGACCCAGGCCCTCTATAAATGTTATGGCTGTGTAGTTTGATCTTCCTTTGGGATTCCTATTAGTGGGAACAGAAGCTGTCTCTCACTCTTCCACTTGCTTTTGAAATCCTTTTCCTCCTATTGTACTACCTTGTTCAATCTTAATATGAGGGGATATGCCTGGTCTTGTAACCTGTCATGTCTTTTTCTGAAGAGAAGCATAGGAGGAGCAATCTAGGGTAGAGGGGAGGTGGAAGGGAATGATTGGCAGGAGAAGACAAAAGAGAAACTGTGTTTGGGATGTAACACATAAGCAAAGAATAAACTTAAAAAAATCTCTATAAAGAGGAGAACTTACTATCGTTTTGCTTAATTTATACATCACAAAGGGCCTTTTCATGTATAGCCATTAATGAAAGCTCCTCTCAGTTTTAATCAAAGAGACTTTTTTTTTTTTTCAGGGAAAGACTGCATATCACCAAGCCAAAATATTCATTCCTCTCCGTAGGAGGCTCAAGAAACAAGGAAGGGTAAATTTGCTGTTTTCTTTTAAAACTTTTGATCTTCTCCTTTTTGTCACAGTTCTTAAAGTACTTGTTAAATAGGTTTTTCTCATTTTCAGACCCTTAAACTACTCCCATATCAACTCCTCCTTCCTCTCCTAATCAATGCTGTGTCTGCGTTTTTCTATTCTATTCTATTCTATTCTATTCTATTCTATTCTATTCTATTCTATTCTATTCTATTCTATTCTATTCTATTCTATTCTATTCTATTCTATTCTATTCTATTCTACTCTACTCTACTCTATTCTACTATTATGTTCTGTTCTCTTTTTTCTTCTCTCTTCTCTTCTCTTCTCTTCTCTTCTCTTCTCTTCTCTTCTCTTCTCTTCTCTTCTCTTCTCTTCTTTTTCCTCTCTTCCTTTATTTACTCTTTTGTTTTACTTCAAGACCAAGTTGTAATGTCTGTACGCTCTCAAATAGCTCACCTTCCACTCAAGTATGGTCAAAGTATCAGACACCAGGCACTTAAAGATAACTTAGTCTCACAATTCCAGGAGCTATTAATTCCCAACAGTTCTTAAGCTGACAATGGGGCTTGGAGTCTAACTTCCCTTTCCATTTTGGAAGCTTTTTCTGTATGATAAGATGAGCTTGACTATCACTTATATATGATGTCCCTACTATGATGAGTTCATTTGTGCTGTTCATCTGCCAAGTCAGGAAAACACTGTTTCCTTCTAGTCATCCGACACCTCACAAGCCTTACAGATCATTGCTGAAGAAAAGGACACCTCTTTCTCCAGAACCATTAACTTTCAACAATTTCTCACAGAGATGTGGAGTCATCCCAAGTCCCTTCCCTGTCATTGATGAGATGTTGATGGTCCAGTATCAAGCAGGTGATTACAGTGCAGTAAGTTCCAAGCATAGTAACCAGGCAATGGCCAGACAATGTATCTTTTTCAGAACTATTTCTTATCCTCTATCTCTTTTATTCTTTCTATCATGTCTTTTTGGATTTTTGAAAGTAGAAGTGATATTTCTTTGAACTAAAATCTGTACATCTAAAGAAACTAATCAAGAGAGAGGACCCTGAGTAAAACGTTCAATCCCCATCCAGAAGGGCAAAGAGGATGGACATCAGAAGAAGAAGAAAACAGGAAACAACCTAGAAACCTGCCACAGAGGGCCTCTGTAAGGCTCTGCCCTGCAGACTATCAAAGAAGATGCTGAGACTTATGGCCAACTGTTGGGCACAGTGCATGGAATCTTATGTAAGAAGTGGGAAATAGTAAGAGCTGGAGAGGACGGGAACCCCACAAGGAGAGCAACAGAACTAGAAAATTTGAACATAGGGGTCTTCCCAGAGACTCATACTCCAACCAAGTACCAGGCATGGAGATGACCTAGAACCCCTGCACAGATGTAGCCCATAGCAGTGTAGTGTCCAAGTGGATTACATACTAATGAGAAGAAGGACTGTCTCTGACATAATATGATTGGCCTGCTCTTTGATCACCTCCCCCTGAAGGGGGAACAGCCTTACCAGGCCACAGAAGATGACAGTGCAGCCACTCCTGGTGTGATCTGATAGACTAAGATCAGAAGGAAGGAGAGGAGGACCTCCCTTATCAGTGGACTTGGGGAAGGGCATGCATGAAGAAGAGGAAGAGAGGGTGGGACCTGGAGGGGAGGAGGGAGGGGCTTATGGGGGATATAAAGTGTATTTAATAAAGTGTAATTAATAAAATTAAATTAAATTTAAAAAAAGGATATCAGTGGTAGAGGAAGACTTATTGCATAGGGTCATAGGGAAAAATGACTAACATTAACTGTATATGTGTATGAAGCTGTCAAAGAATAAATATGACATAATACAAAAAAATGATTTCCTGTGCTACAGTATCATTCTACTCCTTTTCCCATTCCCCTCTCCATTTCCCCTCAGAAAAGGGGAGCATCCCTCCTCCCATATCAGCTTTCTCCAACATATCAGGACTGAAATGAGCATGTTCTTATGCCCTGAGGTCAGGCAAGGGGAAGTGGTCCCAAAGCAGGCAATAGAGTACATGTTAAAAACAACCATCCCCTCCTGCCTCTCACCAGACACCCCATATATATATGAAGAACAAACTGCCCCTCAGCTATATGTGTGCAGAGGGCCTAAGTCCAGAACATGATTGCTCCTTAGTTGATGTCTCAGTCTCCAAAAGCTTCTATGGGACTGGGTAAGCTGTAGCTGTTAGTCTTCTTGTGAAGTTCCTGTCCCCTCCAGGTCATTCCATCTTTCCCTCAACACTTCCACAGGAACCCTGGAGCTCTGTCCCATGCTTGGCTGCACGTGCCAGCATCTGTCTCTGTCTGCTGCTGGCTGGAGCCTCCCAGAGGACAGTTAAGTTAGGCTGATGTCTGCAAGCAGACAAGAGCATCAGGGGCTGGCTCTCAACCATGAGTTGAGTTTCAGGTGGGGCCAATTATTGGTTGGACATTTCCTCCATATTTGTTCCCTCTTGTTTTGTGAGTGGGTTGTTGTTCTCACTCTTCCATTAGTCCTGCCTGTCTAGGAGGTGGTGACTTCAGTCTTGATGCCCCCACCTAGTAGGAATCTCAACTAGAGTCACACCAATATCCTTCCAGGAGCCTACCCTGTCGCAGGCCTCCAGTTTGACAAATAGAAGTTCCCCTGTTTCCCTTCTTGTTTCCAGCCCTCTCTCCTCCCCTCTTCTCTCCACATCTAATCCCCATTCTAGTTTCCTTCCCCATTCCATTTCCTGTCCAGTTCCCTCTCTTCATCCACTTCTGCTGGCTAATCTAGTTCCTGTTCTTAGTGAGACTCAAGCATGCTCACCCGGGTCCTCTTTGATACATAGTTTCTTTGGGTCTGTGGATTATAGTGTGGTTATCCTGTCCTACAGGTCTAATATCCACTTATACATGACTACATACCACTTCTATGTGTGTAATGGCAGTGTTATATAAAATTGTGATGTCGTAAATATGATGTTGGTCCCTGCCCACATGCTTATTGAAAAATTATGAATCTTTAATAATGAAATGTTTGGTACATTTTCTCATTCTTAATTCTTTGTTTTCTCTTATTTTTGATGTTTTAAATATTTTATTTTGTTTCTTCAAGTTTCTAATCAAATTTCACAAAGAATTTCCCCCAGTCTATGCTTTTTTTTCTACTTACAAAAGAATGTATTGTAGATGATTTCAATTTTAATAAAGTCCAACTATTCCATTATTTTCACTCAATTTTTCTTATATTCACCTGTTGATTGATTGCACTGGTTGAGTTCTGAATTTTGAACCAAGTCTGTGTTGCTTAAATAGATCATATAACTGGATAAATCAAGTAAATGTTAACAAAAAATGATAGTATCATTTCTGCATCATTTCATTAAATCACTATTTTGTGATTTTAAAATGTGTTGCATGGACTGGAGACATAGCTCAGCCCTTAAAGGCTAGGCACACAACTATGAATAAAATGTATTGCATTTTAGCAACCAAATAAAATTATTCAATTTTTTTTTTTTTTTTACAAAAAGTAAAAACAAGTAGCTTTAAGTTAAATTATAGTGATTTAAATTTAAGTAGGGCTTTCTGTGTCTCCTTTCTTCAAAATAATTTTACTGATAATGCTGAAAATCCATTAAAGATTCATACACATCACAGCCCTTTATAAATGAGAGTGGTAGCTTAATATATTGATTTAAGAGAATACCTTTTCCATATGAGATGAAGCTATTACAAAAGCCAGATTTTAACAGGCCCTCTGAGTTGTGATGTTACATGCTTTCTTTCATGGTTATTTGTCATTCTTTTGCTTGTCTTTGTGATTCATTTTCTGGAAAATGTGTTCCCTTTCTTCACATGCTTCATGTAATCACAGAAGACCTGCCGCCTAAGAGAATAAATAGTCTTTCCTCCGGATGATTAATGAAAAGCTGTAAATTCTTTCAGTCACCGCTGAATAGGAACAGATGCTTCACATCTTGTGGCATCAGAGCATTAGTGCAAACCATTAGCTCAAAAAAAAAAAAAATGAAATAAAATTAAAAAAAAAGAAAATGGACCATTTAACAAGCAGGTCTCACCCAGAAACATGTGCAATGTTATTTATAGATACCAACACCTGTACTCAACTCTGGGTTGTATTTTATAATGCTTTAGTGTTTCTGTACTGATGAAATACCTTTGAAGAAAATTACAAAGTGAAAGTCAACAAAACACATACAGCCCAAATCTTTTGCCAGGTGTAGAATAAATAGAACTTATGCAGCCGTGGCATTCAAATAACATTTAAAACTAAGAAAAACACCGAGTCCACATGCTGACAAAGTGCTGATCACCAGGATTTTCTGAAGTTCAGAGAAGGACCATAACTGGGACTAGCGTTTTTCTAGGAACATGTTCAAATTGTTACTACAGAAAATAGAATTAATTTGAATTCTAGCTTCCAAAGCAAGAGTTTATAAGAAATTTAAGTAATAAGGCTCCATTCATCTATCATTCTTGGTTCAGTGAGAAATCTTATGCAAAATTATTCTTATTCTATATTTTACATATAGTTGTAAAAATCAACTTGAAGTCAATGTTTTCTTAGAAAGTTAAGTTATTCCTAGCCCTGCATTTACACTGAACAGCTGCCTTCTTTGACATGAAATGGGCCAGGAATTGCATGCCCACATGTTTCCACAGCAGTCCACGATGTGGGCACATTGTGCTGTGCTTGCAGTCCACTCACTGTGTCAGCTTAAGTGGCTAACGCTGGAAATGCTTGCAGTCATTATAAGATTATTCTTTGGATACCACCACATTACTAAAGGCATTTTCCACAAAAGAGAATACATAATTGCAATTTTATGTATTTGAAGACAATTTTGAGTGGTTGGGAAGAAATGCGTGAAATTAAAGAATACAAATACCATAAAAATACTGTCATTACAGTCATCAGTAGTTGTAGTCTTTGTTTAAAAACTGGAACTGGAAAAGATCATCCTGAGTGAGGTATCCCATAAACAGAAAGACACACAAGGTATATACTCACTCATAAGTGGGTATTAGACAGATAATATAGGACAAACATAGTAAAATTTGTACACCTAAGGAAGTTAATCAGGAAAGAGAACTCCAGCTAAGATGCTCAATCTCCATTCAGAAAAGCAAAGAGGATAGACATCAGGGGAGGGAGAAAACAGGGAACAGGGCAGGAGCCTACCACAGAGGGCCTCTGAGAGGCTCTACCCTCCAGGTTATAGAGGCAGATAATGAGACTCATAGCCAAACTTTGGGCATAATGCAGGAATATTATGAAAGAAGTGGGAGATAGTAAAACCTGGAGAGGACAGGAACTCCCCAAGGACAGCAACAGATCCTAAAAGTCTGGGCAAAGGGGTCTTTTCTGAAACTGATACTCCAGCCAAGGACTACTCATGGAGATGACCTGGAACACCAGCAAGGAGGTAGCCAATGGCAGTTTAGTGTCCAAGTGGATTCCATAGTAATGAGAACTGTCTCTGACATGAACTGATTGGCCTGCACTTTGATCACTGCTCCCTGAAGGGAAACAGCCTTACCAGGCCACACAAGAAGACAATGTACCCACTCCTGATGAGATCTGATAGACTAGGATCAGAGGGAAGGGGAGGAGAATCTCCCTTATCAGTGGATGAGGAGAGGGACACTGGTGGAGAAGAGGGAGGGTGGGGTTGGGAGGGGAGGAGGGTGGGAGGTACAGGTAGGATACAAAGCGAATAAAGTGTGATTAATAAAAATAAAAATAATAAAAAATAAAAACTAACTCATGTCATCTCAGTCACAAAGTATTTTTTAGAAACAACACCTGGAAATGTCAAATACATGCTTTAACAGTTACTATCATTACTTGATCATGTTATTATGCAACGACCATCCTCAAGGGTTACCTATCACCGATTTTTCCATAATTCTTGTCACTTGTGGCCATTTGTATGTCACTCTCTTTCTACATAATGTTAATTGGTGTGACTATTTAATTTGCAAGTAAATGATCTGCAACTTCAGTAGTAGGCTTAAGACATTTGGGTGTTGTGTCCTTCTTGAAAATATCGGATCAGCTGTTGTCAAGACAGGGTCTTTTCTGAGATGGACACTCAACCAAAGACCATGAGAGGATAAAACCTAGAACCTCTGCTCGGATGTGACCCGTGATAACTCAGTAATCAATGGATTTTCCATAGTAAGGGGAACAAGGACTATTTCTAACAGGAACTCAATGACTGGCTCTTTAACCTCCACACCTCCCAAGGGAGGAGCAGTACTGTTAGGCCACAGAGGAGGACTTTGCAGCCAATCCTGAAAATACCTAACAAAAGTGAGTCATATGAAAGGGAAGGAGGTCCTCCCCTACCAGTGGACTTGGAAAGGGGCAGGGAGGAGATGATGGAGGGAGGGTGGGATTGGGGAGGGAATGAGGGATACAGCTGGGATACAGAATTAACAAAATGTAACTAATGAGAAAAATAAAATTAAAAAAAAAAGAAAGAAGATCATGGGTAACTCCCCATAATGCAACAGTGGCACACCCATAATGTATAGAGGGACACAGTCAGAATCCATAGAAAGATTAATGTAGGAAAGGGAACGGTTTGTCATAAAGCATTGCTTTGGAACCAGTTCTGAATTTTATCAAATAAGAAACCAAAAATCAGAACCATGTTGCTAATATGCTTTTGGCAATCTAACTGGAGAAAAAGCTATCAATGCTTAGTGTTTTAAGCTTCTGGATTCCCAGGTAACTTGATAAGCACAAGTGGAAACCAATTTGTCTGTTCAGTCAGTAAATATTCCTGTGATTTTGACAGTAGAGTCACTGAGACTTAATATTTACACTTTATTCTTCAAAAAAAAATTTTTTAAGTGTTTGTGTGTGGGAGATATAGTGGGAGGAAACTGTATCATGCCGAGGCATACATGTGGAAGAAGAAAGACAACTTGTGGCAATCAGTTCTCTCTTTCACCCATGTGTGCCTGGGAGGACTGAACTCAGGATCATCAGGTCAGGCAGAAATTTCCTTTACCTTATGAATCATTTCACCACCTATCTCTTTCTATTATATATAAACAAACAAGTTATCATGCTATTAAATCACTTTGACTTTTTTAAAAATATGTTTTATAGCTATGGTTGCACAATGAACATCTATAGAATGCTTAATGCTCAGTTGTGACTTCTACATTTCTGAGAATGTTATATAATAATTGGAATTAGCTAGCTAAAATACTGTTTCAAAAACTTCTTCATTAATTTTTTGACAATATCAGTGACAATGTATTGCCAAAGAAACCACATTCTGGAGTCATAACATTTGGGGAAATAGTGTGTGCTAACATGGTAGCTTTGTTTCTGCCTGCTAGCTTGCAGAGTGTTGGAATATGCTGTTCATACTACTGGAGAAGAAAAATATTCATCTTTCTCTCTCAGCTACAAACCCTGCAAGCATCAGCAATAATGGGCCAACAATATATGGCTAGTGGCAATAATGCTACTGTATTTTCCAATCACTTTAAAAAATGTTATTTTTTTATTTTTTATTCTTATTATGTTCACTCCACTTAATAACATTAACTTTAACTTGGTTTATAATCATATAGGGAGTTGTAGTGTTTTATGTCCAGTAAATTAAACATTGATAATTATAAATATTTGAATATAAATATATTAAATAATTATCTGAATCACATAATTGTCCCCATTTTCAACACCTATTTGCTTATTATTTTATTTTATTTGTTTATTAATTTAATCTTAGAATTAAGAATAGTCACAATTTAGTATTGATCTACATTTTCATAATTTCTAAAATGCAAAAAAGCTGATGCTCATCTAGACACAATATTATATTTCAAACAAAGAGGCTCTCTCCTAAATAATATATTGTATTTATTTTTTATTTGTTTATAGTTTGTACACCATTGCTTTGTTTCATTTATATAGCCTATAGTACTACTTGTTGAAAATTTAAACTTTCCTCTTTTCATTCTACATATTTCAGTGTGTAACTTTTGACATCTCTGGTTTTAGAATGAGAGATCACTTCACTCCATGGAGCTTGTATTCATCTGTGAAACAGGGGATTTATTCAAGCAAGTACACAAATAAGCACAAATTTATGAGTTCTTGAAAATTGCCTGAGGATGAGGAGGGGAGGCTGTGCAGTGCTGTCTTCTGGAAAGACATGCTTGATGCACACATCAACTAAGAGCAGTTGTGATTTCCTGCACATGGCTGGTAAAAGATCAAGCTGATAATCCCATCATGCAAGAGGAGATTCTCTCAAGCTTCACTTCTGCTTGAGAAGGTGAGAGCAGCTGACAGCTGGTGGTGGAGGGAGGTCCATTGTCTTTGGGAATATGGCCACTGATAGGCTTTTTACACATTCGTAACTGGGCCCATACCAATAGCTTATGCCTGGTCAGTATTAAGTAGACCCAGTGAGATAGTAATTATAATAAGAATAACAAGAAAATATTAAATTATGAGCAAGATAGGCTGGAAGTTGGAAGGAGATAAGTCATAAATAAAATAAAAATATTGCATATATCTATAAATATTATAAAAGAAAAATAAAAGTATTTTAAATAAAATAGAACAAATGAATAAATGAGTGAACAAATGAATGAATGAACAAATGAACAAATAAATCTAGTGTGTATCACTAGATTCAATTACCAATAACTAAATAGTAATTCATTATAACTATTAGCTTTGGAATCACTTTGAATTTCTTAGAGATAAAACATATTACTTGGTTATTACAGGTATTAATTCTCTCTGTATATTTTACATAGTTTTTATTTTATAATTTAAAATTGTAAATATTACTTCCCCTCCCACCCCTCACACAAAGGGCCAGAAATATTCACAATATTGTTTATATAAAGATAATTCAGGTTTGGGTTAAAGCTTAGGTCTTACCCCTTACCACCCAAACATAAGGCCATGAGCTCGGATGAATCCAGTTATATGGGAGGTAGATATTAGAGAATCCCCGAAGAATTAAAAACAGTTGGACAGGATCTCATAGTTGGAAACCTGAGAAAAATTTCTCAAATAAAGTAGAAAGTGATGAACTAAACTGGAATTATGTTATGACTTTCACACATGTGCTACGGCTCATGTATGCCCTTTTCCAAATCACACATACTGCAAGCACACACTCGCACACATATTAAATAATAGTTTGAAATTATTCATTAGCTAGCTTACAACTGGGTTAAAATTATTTTCATTCCTTTTTTTTATTTTTAAGCACAACTTGATAAAACATTATGAGGACACAAGAGAAAAGTGAATGGGCATTTTCAATCCTTCACTATTTTTGTATTTGCTTTTAGAAATGATGAGATGACCTAAAATTAAGACTAAGAAAATAGGTTGATTTGATCTAATGACCCTGTTGTCAAAATAACGAAAGGATATATGATTTTGAAAACAACAGGTCATGTAAAATCTTTTGTATAAGTCATCTCATGTGACTATATTTAATCTTGCAAATTTGACTTGCAATCATAATTTTTGAATTTATATTTAACAAAAGCTCTGACTCTTCTAGTAAGACAAAAGAAATTTTGATTTTTGCCTTCATTTATCCTAAGCCTTTTTGTAGGATTTGAGTAGAACACTGTATTATCCTCCTGCTTTTTCTGTTGGATTTTGGAATTCACACACTTTTATCAAAATTATAGTGAATGAGAAAAGAAGAATCTACCAGAGCCTGCACCTTCTGTGGAGAACATACATCTAGCTTTTACCAATTAAAACACTGCAGTATTAGGAGCCTTTAATTTTCCTAGCAAATATTAGTTTTCTAGTTGAGATTTCTTTAAAAAGTCTTGAAATAAAATATATTTCTGCACAAATTTTGCCATAAAGATTTGAGTCCAAAAGTATTTTATTCCTCATTGTATTTGATTTCTTCTTGATAGAAAATGCCACTTTTACATTGAAGACATGATAACAAAAAATGGTTTGACTAAACTGACTACCCTTTCATGAAATATTGGTGCAGACTATGTTTGGTTTCTTTTGAACTTAAAATTAATTGCACAATCAATTACATGTCATTGGATTGTCATTCTACTAAACATCAAGACAGAAAGAATGATTATCAGGAAGTTACTTCTGAAGCCAAAAGGTCAAGGTCTTCTGTAATTACGTCTCTTCAGATTGCTATTTTTCCAGTGCATTAGGGGTGGGAGAGGGTAAAGAAACTGGATGTGTTCTGTCTTTAATGTGGGATCACAGAAAAGGGTATTATAGGCACTGAAAGGGTAGTGAGAGATTACCAAGGCAGCAGGAAATTGCCTCAAGCACTATGACCTTGTACAAAAATTGTAGCCTAATCACATCCTGATTTAGAGATAGGGATTTGGACATTACTTCATTTAAAATTTTTAAGGCTTCAGTACTTACACATTAGGGCTTATAACTTTTGTAAATATAATTGTGAAACTTCATTTTGGAAATATATAACTTAATGTGTGAACTCCTCTTTGTGTGAGCATCATTCATAGATTGTTTCATCCCTACATGTCACCTTTCAAATGTTGCCATAAAATTTTCAGGCCTGTGAGTCACCACAGTCTTAATTATCTTATAACCCATCCATATGTAATTAAACAGTAATAAGATTATAGGGACCAGAAACCTTTCTCTTCTAGCAAGTACTGCATTTCTGAGGAGTGACATTGTTGCTGTTGTGGCATTATAGTCATTTAATATATTTTCATTTGTCTTTCAAATTTTATCTGTGTTTTCTGGTTTTTATCTGAACATGAATACAGACAAAAAGTATCAAGAAGAAAAGTCTTTGTCAGGAGACCTTATTGACACAAATATTAAATATTAAAATAACTTAAAACTCATCACCACATAATTAACATTTTTTTTCCTTTTGAATGATTCATAGGGTAATGTTAGATGCTCCCCACAGCTGATGTATACCTGTCACTCAAAAGTCAGTTTACACCTGGGGTGCGCTCTAGGATTGCAGCACTTATGAGCTCTCACTCGCATGGGGTGGGATTTCTGGAGAGGCAGGTGGTGGTGTCATTTTCCCTGCTCCTGTAAGTAAACTTCACTTTGGAGAAACTGTAATCAACTCACATACCTTCCGGGTTGGACTTTGGTGCTGTTGTTACTGTGGTCTATCCTGGTGAATAAATGTTGTGTTTCATCTACCCACATAGAGTTTGTCATACAAAGTGGGAGGTGTATGCAATTGTGAGGGGAGGGCAGAAGACTTCCTCTTTTGTAATAACCCACTCGATGATGTGTTTCAGGCACCACAGTTCCGTGTACAAAGTCAGTAGTGCTCTCAGTTCAACGAGCACCTTCCATAGGCTCTGTGAAACTTCAGCTTTCTTCACATTTTAAGGCCATGTCATTGGAGTCTAAGCATTCAAAACAGAACTCATGGAGACCAAAATATATCCAAATCATACAACCTTCATAATAATATATGGTAACTTTGAATTTACTCTTTTAAAAATATATTTATTTTTTACAATTTATTCACTTTATATGCCAGTTGTAGCACTCCTTCCTCATCTCCTCCTGGTCCCTCCCTCTCCCACCCCTCACACTCTCCCTTAGTCCACTAAACAGGGAAGTCCTCTGCCCCTACTACCTAACCCAAGCCTATCAAGTCTCATTAGAAATGCCTGAGTCCTTTTCCTCTGTGGCCTGGCAAGGCTGCCTCATCATCAGGAAGTAGTCAAAGGGTGGGCAACAGAATCTTTGTATGTCAAAGACAGCCCCTGATGTTTTGTTTTTGTTTTTGTTTTTGTTTCTTAACCTGAGTTTTGGGATTACACCAAGAGGCAGACACATCTGCTCAAGGACAACATTAAAGAACAAATGTGTCAAAGCCTTGAGATGTTGATGTCTGTAGAGATTCTCCTCACTATGTGGCTGGAAAAGCTTACCATAGATGTGGATGAGGAAAGAAGAGAAACACAAGACAAAAATAATCAAGAATCAAATGATTAACTTCATCCCATTATCCCTGAACCTCTTAGACTCTAAGTAGGCATTCACATAAGCTGATTCCTATAAATGTTTCACATTAACATTTGCTTTAATGTACCATGGCAGAAGATTTTGTGTAGAACTTCAGAGTTTACCCTATAAGATGCTATAGGTAAGATATTAGCACACTAGCTCTTCAAAGACAGACAGTGAAGGGAAGATATTGACATTTAAACATCTGAACACTTCCTTTCATGTTAAAGTAGAGGCTTATAGAGGTGGAGAGCAACTCAGCAATTTTTTGTAACAAGCATATTTATTATGTATTACCTGCAAGTCATTGGCTTTTAATTAGTTACACAGAACGGAGTTATGAATATGGTTTGATATCAAGGTGGGAAAATATTGCCTTCTCCCTAAGTAGGGAAAATGAACATTGGCTTGAAAATGTGTCTTTATGTAAAATTAAAAGAACATTGTTGAGTCAAAAGTTTAAAGAAATTAAAAAAATACAAATTCTTTTCATATTGTAAAACAATTTCACTACTTTTAATTTTTTTATAATTTTATTGTTTATATTAATCACAGGTAATTTACTTTGTATCCCAGCCATAGCCCCCTCCTCCATTCCCTCCCAACCCCACCCTCCCTCTCTCATCGCCTCCCTGCCCCTCTCCAAGTCCACTGATAAGGGAGGTCCTCCTTCCCTTCCCTTCCCTAGCTTATCAGGTCTCTTCAGGACTGGCTGCCATGTCCTCCTCTGTGACCTAGCAAGGCTGCTCCTCCCTCTGGGGGGGGGGAGGGGAGGCCAAAGAGCCAGCCAATGAGTTCATGTCAGAAATAGTCTGTGTTCCCCTTACTAGGGTACCTACTTGGATGCTGAGCTGCCATGGGTTACATCTGAGTAGGGTTATAGATTATATTTATGCATAGTTCTTGGTTGGAGAATCAATCTCAGAAAAGACCCCTGTGCCCTGATATATTTGGTCCTTGTGGAGCTCCTGTCCTCTCCAGGTCATACTAACCCCCTCTTCTTTCATATGATTCCCTGTTTAGAGAGTGCAGAGAATCATTATTTTTTATATTTTTACTTTCAATGTAGGAGCGTTTTGCCTGCATTATGTCCATCCCTGCTACCCATAGATGTCAGAAGACAGTGTGTGATGCTCTGCAACTGGGGCTATAGACAGTCATGAGACAACATACGTGTGCTGAGAACTCTATCCATGTTCTCACCAAGAGCAGCTAAGCCATCTCTCCACCCTATTATCTTTTTTTCTTTTTTAACTTTTATTAATTACACTTTATTCATTTTGTATCCCCCCATAAGCTCCTCCCTCCTCCCCTCCCAGTCCCACCCTACCCCCCCTTTCTGCATGCATGCCCCTCCCCAAGTCCACTGATAGGGGAGGTCCTCCTCTCCTTTCTGATCTTAGTCTATCAGTTCTCAT
>REGO01000339.1:769522-805760 GCA_010120015.1 Rhombomys opimus
CTGTCCTCTCCAGCTCTTACTATTTCCCACTTCTTACATAAAATTCCATTCATTCTGCCTGTCAGTTGGCCATCAGGCTCAGCATTTGCTTTCACAGTCTGTATGGCAGAGGCTTTCAGAGGCCCTCCGTGGCAGGTTAGCAGGTTGTTTCCTGATTTCTTCTTCTTCTGATGTCCATCCTCTTTGCCTTTCAGTATGGGGATTGAACATTTTAGTTAGGGTCCTTTCTTTTGCTTAGTATGTTTAGATGTACAGATTTTAGTGGGTTTATTCTATGTTGTATGTTTATATGAGTGAGTATATACCGTGTGTGTCTTTTTGCTTCTGGGACAACTCACTCAGGATGATCCTTTCCAGGTCCCACCATTTACCTGCACCCTATTATCTGTAAGCAATCAGTACTCTGCTTTTTAATTCTTTTATATTTTGATTTTCAAGACAGGATTTTCTGTGTGGCCCTGGGTGTCCTGAAACACACTCTGTAGTCCAGGGTAACCTTAAACTCAGAGATCCACTTGCCTCTACCTCCCAAGTGCTGGGACTAAAGGAATGCAACCCTACCACCAGGTGTATTCTGACATTTTTAATTAATTTATTCGATCAAAATTTAAATATACTCTCAAATTCATTCCTTGCTGTATTTATACAAAAGTATTTCACCTAAAACTCAATATGTAAGAATGACATGTTCATGCTATAATTGGATTCTACATTAAAAATATTTAAAACTAAAGCAGTATTGAAACTATAATATAATAGACTTATAGCCCTAGTTGTGTCCAGCATAATATTTGCTGTCTAAATGAGCGTCATCTTAATCTTCAAATCCTTTCCAAAAACTATGTGAGATGAAGTTTCATAAGGTAACAGAGGTTAAAACTTTCTGATTCAAGAAAATATGAGGTTGGTATATTATGTATGTGATTAAGGGAAATAAACTTTCTGACACGTATTGCTTGTAGTGGTGAAATGATGAAGATCAAATTAATTACATAATTTATATACAGATTAGACAGAAGGAGTGAAAACAACCTCTTTTTTCATATTGAAGTTTGTTTAGACCTTTGTTTAGTTACATTTTATTAACTCTGTATCCCAGCTGTATCCCACTCCCTTATTCCCTCCCAATCCCTCCCTCATTTCCTCCCTTCACCTTTCCAAGTGCACTGATTGGGGAGGACCTCCTCCCCATTCATCTGATCCTATTTTATCAGGTATCTTCAGGACTGGCTGCAAAGTCCTCCTCTGTGGCCTAACAGGACTACCCTCCCTTGGGGAGGTGGGAGGTCAAAGAGCCTGCCATTGAGTTCCTGTCAGAAATAGTCCCTGTTCCCCTTACTGTGGGAAACCAATTGGTTACTGAGCTACCATGGGCTTCACCAGAGCAGAGGTTCTAGGTTATATCCATACGTGGTACTTGGTGGAGTGTCAGTCTCAGAAAAGACCCTGTGCCCAGATATATTTGGTCCTTGTGGAGCTCCTATCCTTTCTCCATCAGACTAACTCCCCTTCTTTCATATGATTCCCTGCACTCTGCGGAAGGTTTGTTTATGAGTCTTAGTATCTGCTTTCATACACTGCTAGGTAGAGTCTTTCAGATCCCTTCTGATGTAGACTCCTGTCATACGTCCAATGCACATCCCATTTGTCTTTCTAAGTGAGGATTAATCATCTTACCCTGTATCTGCTTTCTTGTTTATCTTCTTTAGGTGTATATATTTCATTATGTTTATCATATCTTATATGACTATAAGAGTGACTATATACCATGTGTGTCTTTCTCCTCCTAGGATACTTCACTCAGAATGATCTTTTCTAGATCCCACCATTTGCCTGCAAATTTCATGATTTCCTCCTTTTTGATTGCTGAGTAGTATTCCATTGTGTAAAAATACCGAAATTTCTGTACCCATTCCTCCGTTGATGGACATCTGGGTTGTTTCCAGATTCTGGCTATTACAAATAAAGCTGCTACAAACATGGTTGAGCAAATGTCCTTGTTGTGTACTTGAGCAAATTTTCGGTACATGCCTAGCAGTGGTATAGCTGGGTCTTGAGGTAGCACTATTCCTAATTGTCTGAGATATTGCCTGATTGACTTCCAAACTGGTTATACAAGTTTACATTCCCACCAGCAATGAGGAGGGTTCCCCTTTCTCCACAACCTCTCCAGCATGTGTTGTCACTTGAGTTTTTCATCTTTGCCATTCTGATGGGTGTAAGGTAAAATCTAAGGGTCGTTTTGATTTGCATTTCCCTAATGGCTAATGATGTTGAAAGTTTAAGTGTTTCTCTGCCATTCGATATTCCTCTACAGAGAGTTCTCTGTTTAGCTCTGTTCCCCATTTTTTAATTGGATTACTTGGTTTGTTGCTTTTCAGCTTCCTTAGTTCTTTATATATACTGGATATTAGTCCTCTGCCAGATATAGGGGTGGTGAAGATTCTTTCCCAATCTGTAGGTTGTCATTTTGTTCTGAGGACAGTGGCCTTTGCTTTACAGAAGGGCTTTTCAGTTTCATGTACTCCCATTTATTGATTGTTGCTCTTAGAGCTTGTGCTGTTGGTGTTCTTTTCAGGAAGCTGTCTCCTGTGCCAATGAGTTCAAGGGTCTTTCCCACTTTTTCTTCTAACTGATTTAGAGTATCTGGTTTTATGTTGAGGTCTTTGATCCACTTGGACTTTAGTTTTGTGCAGGGTGATAAAATATGGATCTATATTCATTTTTCTGCATGTAAACATCCAGTTGGACCAGGACCATTTGTCGAAGATGCTGTTAGACCTATGTTTAAAATTAATTATTTGTATCAGTAATGAAGCTAGTGATTAAAACATAGAGTTCAAGTAGACAACATGCAACAAGGATGCTGCTATGACTATTGTTTTATATGCACACTGAGTATTGTTACATTTAGTTGATTTAGACCCATGACAACACTATCGTTTGAAAATATTTTATCATGTATTTTACCCTATTTTAGTCATCATGATATTCTTAACTCTCAGGCACCTCTGGATGAAATTCACTATGAATAAAAAATAATCCATAATTTTTATTTGATTAAAAATTCATCACATTATCTTTTATAAAAAAGGTGCTGTTAAAAATTAATCTCTCCATACAAAAAATGAATAAAATATAGACATCACGTGGTGAAAAAATTATAGCACAAAATCTCAGAAATATGTATGTAAATTTTAAATACTTTGAATATTTCATAGGAGTTATTCTAAAGATCAACAACAAAAGGATTTGTGTGCTATATATTACTAATCTGAAATATTTGTGTCCTGTCTTTGGCAGTGTCAGTAAAATGAGAAATGGGACATAGAATAAAGCTAGTAGATGCACATACTAGTAAAATGCATAGACATTAAAATATTTTATTTCAATTGTACAAATAACCCTTAAAATCAATAATAAGAAAAATCAACACTGTATTTAAAAGATATGTAAAGTAACTAACCATTTCTCAGACAAATGATTTATGTGTTTATCTATATGCATGCATTTGTGCACACGTACTCACATGTGTCTCAAGAGGGTATAAGAAAAGACTTTCTATTTTGTATGTTAGGAGGGATATGCAGATTAAATGATATTCTACTATACACCTATCTGAATAACCAAATCACACTCATTTCACCAAATCTTGTGGAGATCTTAAATAATAGATTCTTGCTCCTTGTTAGTGAGAATCCAAAATAGAGCAGAAACATTTGGAAGCTGTTGCTTAGAAAGCAACATGTTGGCTTAATGCATAATAAAATAATTATGTTCCTTACAATGTGCCCAAATGAGTCAAAGTTTATATTTACAAAAGGATCTGCACACAGATGTTTATACTGACTTCATTCATAATTAATTAAAACCACCAATATTTTCTTTAGTAATGGAATGAATAATGAATCATGACTACCCCAGATAATAGGATATCATTCAGTGATATAAGGAAGGTATCATGCTTGAGAGATCATAGAATGAACATCATTGAATACGAATAAGTGAAAGAAACCTGTAATGCTTCATGTTGTATGGTCCAACTCTATGCTGCTAAAAAAAGGCAAAACTGTTCAGGCAGTGTAACAGGTCAAAGCTTACTTGTGAATAATCAACAGACAAACAGTATTTTTAAGCAAAAGAAAGGATACTGCATAAAACCATATTTGTAAAAATATTTATCAATTGTTATATACTAAATTTTCACAACAAATGTTTTTTTTTTTTCTTGTGTGTGATTGTGGAAAAGGTTGCATTTTTATTGCAAGAAAGTTATAATATTTGATCAGGTTGGTATGACGGCCCAAACTACGTTCAAAATAACATCTACTTAAATTGGAAAAAAATCTTATTTTTTAAAAATTTAAATTATTTTCATTAAAAAAATCCAAGCTGAGACACAGAAAGGGCACCCTTCTTGAAAATAGTAGCCCAAGAAAGAGATTTCTCTTCAGATTCAGCCACCAAAGCATACAGATGCTGAAAAACTATACTATAGGAGAGACAGCCCATAACATGATGTGGCCCATAGAACTTGAGAATCCACATGGTAGTGATTGTTCAGACACGGAAAGTGTAAGATTGAGTTCATAATAGAGTATTACTTCATGGTATGCTTAGAATACCATGCCAGGCAATATATGGCTGAGATGGAGTCCCTGCAAGAGACCCTAAGCACTCTGGTATGAAGCTGTGAAGTTGAAGACGGAGTTATAATAGACAGCAAGGTTATTGGAGATGTCGGGCCCAAGGGGGTTCTGCTGAGGAAAGCTGTAGACATATAGTAGACTGGCTCAAGAGAGTATGTGGTAAGAGGCAGAACCAGAAGGTCTGGGCTGCCCTTTAGAACTTACACGATTACATTACATGGTCATTATGGCCAATGTGGAGTGTAGGCTTTTGACTTTTTAAAAGTTACATTATTGCGGTTCTTATGCCTCTTTTCCCCTCTTTTATTGGCTTATTGTACACTTTCTGAGATAATGACATTTTTTATGTGCATGTATGTGTTCTTGCTAGTTGGGGTGTGGGTAAGAGGAAGAGGGCAAGCATGTGCATGCGAAGGCCTAAGGTAAACATGTGGAGACTTTCTTCCACTCCTCGCCAACTTTACTTCTTCATGTGGACTCTTGCTGAATCTGGAGCAACCTGATTTGGCTAGGCTGCCTGCCTGGCCAGTGAGTTTTGTGGATATGCTCTGACTGTACTTTTTTCTATTTATTTTTCGCTTCCAGATAAATAAACAGATTGTCATGCTTGCAGACAGGCGGTTTACTCACAGGGTCATGTCCTTGAATGAGGTCTTTATTTTTATATATACAAAATACCATGGAGATTGAATATAAATAGTGATAAAATGAAATAATAGACATGCTACATTCTGCATGTGTATTATAATAGTTAAATTATATGATGTTTATTCACATTGACTTTACATTTTATTTTATTTTTTTCTTTATTAATTACTCTTTATTCACTTTGTATCCCCCCTGTGGTTCCCTCCCTCCTCCTGTCCCAATCCCTCCCTTCCTCCACCCTCTGCATGCATGCCCCTCCCCAAGTCCACTGATAGGGGACGTCTTCTTTACCTTCGTTCTGATTATTGTCAATTAGGTTTCATCAGGAGTGGCTGCATTGTCTTCTTCTGTGGAATGGTAATGCTGCTCCCCCCTCAAGGGGAGGTAATTAAAGAGCAGGCCAATCAGTTCATATCAGAGATAGTCCCTGTTCCTATTACAATGGAACCCATTTGGATACTGAACTGCCAAGGGCTACATCTATGTAGGGGTCTTAGGTTATCTCCATGCATGGTCCTTGGGCTGGAGTATCAGCCTCAGGAAAGACCCCTGTGCTCAGATTTTTTGATTCTGTTGCTCTTTTTATAGAGTTCCTGTCCTCTCCAGATTTTATTGTTTCTCACTTCTTTCATAAGATTCCCTACACTCTGCCCAAAGGTTGCCCATAAGTCTCCGCATCTGCATTGATAGTCTGCAGGGCAGAGCCTTTCAGAGGTCCTTTGTGTCAGGCAGGACTTTTGCTAAAATGCTTAATCCCTATCCAGAAAGGCAAAGAGGATGGACATCAGAAGAAGGTGAAAAGAGAGACTTTACATTTTAATTCAAAGCAAAATTATGACAACTGACTATATTGTGATTTATTTGATACTATCTTACTGTTAGAAAATTTTATTCTTAAAGATAGTTTCGTTTAGAAAGACAGATGGGATGTGAATTGAACACATGACAGGGGTCTACTGAGTGCATCTGAAAGCCTCTAACTAGCAGTGTTTTCAAAGCAAAGACTCATGACCAAACCTTTGGCAGAGTACAGGGAATCATAAGAAAGAAGGGGAGTTAGTCTGATGGGGAAAGGATAGGAGCTCCACAAAGACCAAATATATCTGGGCACAGGGTCTTTTCTGAAACTGACATTCAACCAAGGACCATGTATGGATATAACCTAGAACCTCCGCTCAGATGTAGCCTGTGGTAGCTCAGTAACCAATTGGTTTCCCAAAGTGAGGGGAACAAGGACTATTTCTAACAGGAACTCAATGATGATACCTGATAAAACAGGATCAGATGAATGGGGGGAGGTCCCCCCCATCAGTGGACTTGGAAAGGGGCACAGTAGTGATGAGTGAGGGAGGGAGGGACTGGGAGGGAATGAGGGTTCAGGGTACGGCTGGGATACAGAATTAATAAAATGTAACTGATAAAAATAAAAATAAAAAAATAAATAAATAAAAAGGAAAATAAGTACAGATATTGGTAGATAATAATTTCAATACAATCAGAAAACACTGCAAACAGGAAAACAATTATTTCCTGTCTGCCACAGGGACAAGTTTTCCATCCAGTTACTTTAATGATAATTTTTAAACATTGTCTAAAATGTAGTAACATAAATACTATCCATTATTAATATTGGTCACACATCTCAATTTTTTTCAATAAAATGTTAATTCTCTGGACCTAGATGGCCCCTACAAAATATAGCCAATGGGCAGCACAGTCCTTATGTGGGTCCTCTAGAAAAGAAAATGGAGACAGCACTAGACAGACTCACCTCCCAGATTTTCAATCACATTCTCCACTCAGGGCTGCCGTGCCAGCACTCAGGGGAAGAGGCCAAACTCAATCCTAATGCAACTTGTTGATCTGGGATATAGGAAAGGGGACTCCCCTTTTCCAAGGAACAGCGGAGGGATAGGGGAAGGAAGGGAGAGTGGAGTTGGCATGCAAGGTGCGATGGGGTTACAATCGGGATGTAAACTAAATAAAAAAGAAATAATTTTTAGAAGATTAATAGTTTCAATGTGTACTTAAACACAGCAGAAACATATATCCATGGAATTTCTGTGATTCTAAGTGTTTCTGAAATACTCTCATAAATATCGCTGGTGATCTGGCAAGGACCACGCTCTAAGAATTAAAGAAAGAAAATGGGTCAAAAAAATCAGTAAAACATGGTTCTTACTCTGTAGTTGTTTCTCTTATTAGATACATTATGTAAGGCAGCGGTTCTCAAACTGTAGATTGTGACCCCTTTATGTGTCATATATCAGATACATTATGTATCAGATATTTACATTATAATTCATTACAATAACATTATGGTCATGAAGTGACAACAAAAATAATTTTATGGTTGGGAGTCAACACAACATGAGAAATTGTATTAAAAAATTGCAGCATTAGGAAGGTCTAAGGTAACTTACTTACTCCTTTTTAATAAAATAATAAAATAATAAATAGAAATAAATTATTTATTTTAAAAAATGTAATACATTAAATATAATATAAATATTATATATAATATAAAACTATGATAAAATAATTTATTGTTACAAAGTAATTATAATTTAAAAGCTCCAGATGCTATGGACTGTCCTGTGATTTAGAATCTTTTAAAAATATTTATAATTTTTATTAATTACAGTCTATATTCTTTGTATCCCAGCTGAAGTGCCCTCCCTCGTCCCCTCCCTATCACACCCCCCCTTCCTCATCTCCTCCCACACCCCTCCCCAAGTCCACTGATAAGGAGGTCCTCCTCCCCTTCCCTATGACTCTGGCCTATCAGATCTAATCAAGACTGGCTGCATTATCCTCCTCTGTGGCCTTTAGAATCTTTTTGTTGGCTGTACCATAATACATAGTTTTGTTTTTAGCATGCTGATAGTAGGGTCCAAATGTATCAGATAAATAGATTTTAGTGTATACAACCATATTTTATACTTATATTACACTTATTTCTCAATAATGAGCACTGTGCTCAACTTTAATGTAAACTTTCTTTTGCTAATTGTTGCAATATAAACTTATGACTCATGTAAATTTCAAGGACATCTGTGTATTCGGATTCTTCAGAAGACTAAGAAAATTATGGTAAATAATTATGACATGTAAGCACTAATTGTGTTTTCCTAGAAGGTGGTAAATTCCATTACAAACAAATAATTTCAAGAAAATGACTGTTTTATATACACATTCTTAAAGAAGTGAAATGTAATTTCTCTGAAATTTCACATGAGATAATCATTTAAAATTATTAATTAGTCCTTAGATAATCAACTTTTTCTAGGTTAAAAAAAACCCCAAGGTATATAAAATTGAAAATGCTATTTTGCTGGATCTTGAGGAAGAGCTATTCCTAGTTGTCTGAGAAAGTGCCAAACCAGCCAGACCACTCCTAGGCATATACCCAAAAGAGGCTCAAGTACACAATAAGGACATTTGCTCAACTATGTTTGTACCAGCTTTATTCATAATAGCCTGAAGCTGGAAACAGCCCAGATGCCCCTCAACTGAGGAATGGATGCAGAAATTGTGGTACATCTACACAGTGGAGTATTGCTCTGCAATGGAAAATAAGGAAATAATGAAATTTGCAGGTAAATGGTGGGACTTGGAAAGGATCATCCTGAATGAGCTGTCCTAGAAGCAGAAAGACACACACGGTATATATTCACTCATATAGACATATACCATAGGATAAACCTACTAAAAATCTGTACATCTAAAGAAACTAATCAAGAGAGAGGACCCTGAGTAAAACGCTCAATCCTCATCCCAAAAGGCAAAGAGGATGGACATCAGAAGAAGAAGAAAACAGGAAACAACCTAGGAACCTGCCACAGAGGGCCTCTGAAAGGCTCTGCCCTGCAGACTATCAAAGCAGATGCTGAGACTTATGGCCAACTGTTGGGCAGAGTGCATGGAGTGTTATGTAAGAAGTGGGGAATAGTAAGATCTGGAGAGGACAGGAACCCCACAAGGAGAGCAACAGAACCAGAAAATTTGAACACAGGGGTCTTGCCAGAGACTCATACTCCAACCAAGTACCAGGCATGGAGATGACCTAGAACCCCTGCACAGATGTAGCCAATGGCAGTTCAGGGTCCAAGTGGGTTCCATAGTAATGGGAACAAGGACTGACTCTGACATAATCTGGTTGGCCTGCTCTTTGATCACCTCCTCCTGAAGGGGGAGCAGCCTTACCAGGCCACAGAAGATGGCAATGCAGCAACTCCTGATGGGATTTGATAGACTAAGATCAGAAGGAAGGAGAGGAGGACCTCCCCTATCAGTGGACTTGGGGAAGGGCAGGTGTGAAGAAGGGGGAGAGAGGGTGGGATCCGGAGGGGAGGTGGGAGGAGCTTATGGGGGGATACAAAGTGAATAAAGTGTAATTAATAAAGAATTTTTTTAAAAAAAGAAAATGCTATTTTGCTCTCTATGTTTTAAAAACTGGAATAAATGTATTCTATTTCAAGTGTCCAATATTAAATGGCTTAAGTAAGAAGTATAACACTATGTGGCTATAACTTGTTTTGAATTGTTCCCTGTTTTCATTCACTAATCTGCTGAAAGATATTTACTAACAGAAAAGTCTATTTGATTATGCTTTCATAGGAGATGGAAGGAGATTTTACATTTGGTTCCCCTGTTATAAACATTTAAGTATGGCCTTGTATGCAATAAACATAAAATACACCTTCAATAAATAATTGCATCAATAAGGTTGATAAAAGTTATTATTTCCATAAATAATTAGTCATTAAACTGTGTAATTTAATATTGTAATTTTATAAATCCAGGTAAAGATTAGTTACGTAATATATTTGAATCATACCTTAAGACATGAACCAAAAAAAATTATTTCAGTGTGTCTACAGACTACCAAAGCAGATGCCAAGCCTGATGGGCAACTAACTGTGGGGCAGAGTGAATGGAATTTTATGTAAGAACTGGGAAATAGTAAGAGCTGGAGAGGACAGGGCTTCCACAAAGAGAACAACAGAACAAGAAAATTTGAACACAGGGAACTTCCCAGAGACTCATACTCCAACCAAGGACTATTCATGGAGATAACCTAGAACCCCTGCACAGATGTAGCCCATGGCAGCTCAGTCTCCAAGTGGGTTACATAGTAATGTGAAGAGGGACTGCCTCTGACATAATCTGACTGGCCTGCTCTTTGATCACCTCCCCCTGGGGGGAGAGCAGCCTTACCAGGCCATAGTAGAGGACAATGCAGTCACTTTTGATGTGATCTGATGTACTAAGATCAGAAAGAAGAGGAGAACCTCCCCTATCAGTGGACTTGGTAAGTGGCATGAATGTAGAAAGGAGAGGGAGGGTGGGATCGGGAGGGGAGGAGGGAGGAGCTTATGGGGGGATGCAGAATGAATAAAGTGTAATCGATGAAAAATTTTTTAAAAAAAGATAATTTAAGAACCTTAAATGACTTTCTAAAGTGGAGGAAAACATGGAGTTAGTCAATTTACATGGAGCACGTCTCACCCCTGGGGGCAATGGTCTCCTGAACCTACTCAGACTTCGGAAACCACCACTGCTAGTTCTAGAACTGATGCAGGATGTTCCAACGAGGGGGTTAAGGCTTCTCATAATATTTCCTATAAGCCCACACCTGTGTGTTTATATCCCCCATTTCTATTCATTGTTAGCCAGACAGAGCCAAGTAATTGTGGTAATGATACTTGCTTTTTTGCCCAATGCTGGAATGCGAGTGAAGTTAGCTATGCCCTGGTTACTCGCATGCCTTGCTGGGTGCCTGTGCCTGTTGATGCCCCTCACGCTATGACTCTCTTCAGACAGAAAAGGGATCTTAGAATTACAGCCGCCATTGTTACTGCCATCTCATTGGCAGCTGTTGGAGCTACCACCGCGGCATTAGCCATGAGTCATACTGTGCAGACTGCTCAGACCCTAAATAATCTTTTAGCCAATGTAGCTCATGCTCTAGATGTAAAAAAAGGAATTAATGCTCAACTAAAAGGAGACTTGATGGTGTTCAATCAGAGGATTGACCTCATGCAGGAGCAAATTGATACCCTATGGCAAATCGCTCAACTTGGCTGTCAATGGAAGTTTGCTGGACTTTGTGTCACTAGCATACATTATGAGAATGTTTCCCGTGCTGCAAATCTGTCTAAACAATTGTCTAGCTATATTTTAGGTAATTGGACTGAAGAATTCAATACTATGATGGAGCAGCTGAGAGTGGCCATTGTTACGGCAAATTCTACCAGAGTGGACTCAGGAGTAGCCACAGGAGTATCATCATGGATTGCTGCAGCCATGAATCATCTGAAGGAATGGGCGGGCATGGGAGCATTAGCAGGCCTTCTGGTGTTGGTCGCCTTGGTTTGCCTGTGGTGTATATGCAAGGTTAGAGTCTCACAACAGTGTAATGCAGCCATGATCATTCAGGCCTTTACAGCCATCGAAGCAGGACAGTATCCCCAAGCATGGTTGGCTACCATAAAAAGCTAAAATGTTACACTCAGGATGCGAGGCTAAGCACTGCACTCAGGGTCAGCCGCTCTCAACCCAGAGAAGAGCATGTCTGATTGCATGCGGGTTGATGCCCCAGGTCCCGCCTCTGAGAAAAAGGTATTGGACGGGTCTGATGCTCTTTGGGTGGATGACACCTAAATGAACATTGGTACAAAGTCCCAATATATTTCTAATATCAGAGATCAGACCTCTACTCTTGCCTGATGCGTCTAAAACAAAAAGAGGGAACTGTAGAGAGCTGCGTAATACCGCGCCTTAAAGATGGAGCTGGTTTCCGCCTTCCACCTTCCCGATGGTGAGTGCTCTCTGTCACAAACAACTCCATATTTGGCTAAGGCTGAGGATCTGGCTTGCTTCCGTGTATGTGGACCTATTTGCATTGCCCAGGAGGCACGCTGGGGTTGGCTACCCAGAGGCTATTTAAGCTGTGGGCTGGCTTTCCCCAGGGTCAGAAGATTGTCCAAGGTTCCTGAATAAACTGCATTGAGAAGAACAAAAAAAAAAAGATCAGAAAGAAGGAGAGGAGGACCTCCCCTATCAGTGGACTTGGGGAGAGGCATGCATGCAGAAAGGGGGGGAGGGTGGGACCGGGAGGGGAGGAGGGAGGGACTTATGGGGGGATACAAAAGGAATAAAGTGTATTTAATAAAAGTTAAATAAAAAATTAAAAAAAAATTTTTCAAAGAAAAAGGGAATTCTAAATTCTATGTTTTAAATCATGTCTATTCCTTGGTCATGAGGTTATGTATATGTATTTATATGTTTCCATACACAAGGTTACTCTGGCTGAGATAAGATCAGCAAGATCCAAATCTCATTTAGTTTAAATGATTTTTCAAGATTCTCTCATCCTCATAGAATATTCTAAGGGCAAAAGAAATAGAAAGGACCCAATATCTATGATGGAAAGTCATTTTCCACATGACAAGATACATAGATAGCATTTGTATAAACACAGATAATCTTCCATGGAGAGAATGTTGTATCATGATTGTTCTACAGACAATCACACGTCTGAAAGCTCTGTTGAAGATTATATGGCTATTTTTGGTATGAAAAGAAAAACGTGATTAAAAAGCCAGTCTCCTCTTTTAAAATGTCTTCAATTATTTATCTGTTAGTTATCATGAATAATAATGCAATTTAATTGTAAGAGTATTTACAATACCAATACCACCTATATATTATTGCTAAATACAAGTTGTATATTTGTGTTATATCATTAGCTATATATTTATTCGATTAGCAGATGCCAAATATAATATATATATGACAAATTAATAAAGATTATGTATATATAAATATGCATTTAATTGATCTCAATATGTAGGTTTGATAACAAAAATCCTACATTTAAATGAAAGGGTATAAGCCATTACTTTGAAAGTATCACGTTAATAAAAGGGGCTTACATATGTCACATTTTCAATCCTGCTTCAAATCCTAGCCGTAGTCCAGTCCCTCATTCCCTCCCAACCCCACTCTCCCTCCCTTATCTCCTCCCTGCCCCTTTCCAAGTCCACTGCTAAGGGAGGTCCTCCTCCCCTTCCATCTGACCCTAGCTTATCAGGTATCTTCAGGACTGGCTGTCATGTCCTCCTCTGTGGCCTAGCAAGACTGTTCTTCCCTCAGGGTGGAGGGAGCAGGTAAAGGAGCCAGTCATTCAGTTCATAAGGAGAGCAACAAAACCAAAAAATCTGAGCACAGGGTTCTTTCCTGAGACTGACTATGCATGGAGATAACCTAAGACCCCTGCAGAGATGCAGCCCATGGCAGTTCAGTATCCAAGTGAGTTCCATTGTAATAGAAACAGGGACTGTCTCTGACATGAACGATTGGCCTGTTCTTTAATTACCTCCCCCTGAGGGGAGAGCATCATTACCAGGCCACAGAAGAAGACAATGCAGCCACTCCTGATGAGACCTAATTGACTAGAATCAGAAGGAAGGAAAAGAAGACCTCCCCTATCAGTGGACTTGGGGAGGGGCATGCATGCAGAGGGTGGAGGAAGGGAGGGATTGGGACAAGAGGAGGGAGGGAACCAAGGGGGGATATAAAGTGAGTAAAGGGTAATTAATAAAGAAAAATAAAATAAAATAAATTAAAAAAAATTCTAATTTGACACATGACTCAAGATATACAGTGATAAACAATGAAAACAGGGTAATTTCTCTCTGAAACAAGAAGTTAACCTTGTATACTTAAGGAGCTTTGAGATAACCAAGTTACATGGCAAAGATGACCATACTGATATAAGAACTGATCCCCTGTTAACTCCAGAGGTCAGTTGACTTTGTAAACAAAAAATGCAAGAGCTTCCATTTTCTTAAGATGAGAATGTTATATAAAATAAAAGTAAAATAATCAAATATTTAAGATTCTCATAGATCATAAAACCTCCTTTAAGATATAAATCAGTAACAATCAGTAGAAAATTGAATCACAAAGGAATATTCACAGTGAAAGAAATATTTAATTGCTTATTGTACACTTTAGAAGTTATGATTATCATGTCCTTTAAAGCTATATTCATGTTTTACTGCATCAGTATTTGGGATATCTATAATGAGACATTTACTTACATTATTTCATAAATAACTTGATTACAAGTTGATAAATTAAGACTATTAATTTCAACAATGAAAAGAACATGGAGGTATAAAAATGTTACTCTCCTGAAAAGAGAAGTGTATTTCTGAAGGCATGTTTTTCTTCATGCATGTATATTCTTGCAAGCATGGATCCTCTCGAACGGTCCCAAAGGCATGGGGATTTTAAACCTTGCCAGTACACCTATATAATTAGGATAAAAAATTAGTAAAAACTCAACTAGGTAGGAAAACTATGATAACATTTTCTGCTGTTAATTCTTTTTCTTTTACTCAGAGTTTAATGGGTAAACTCCCTCCTGGAAGAAATTATTAATTATTGTACTGAGTTATTTTTCTACATAAATATAAAGCAATCTTATGTACATGTATTTTAACTAAATTTTAACTTTGGAATGAAAACAAAAGCGTGTTTTTTTTTTTTTTTTCCAGTTTGGGGAAATAAAGAGATGTTGGTTTACAATGAACCTTTAAAGTCTTGATTACATTAATATAAGTAATAATTTACCAGTATAAATCTTGCGAATGTGATTACGCATTAGACTCAGATCTATTCTTTAAAACACTGGTCTCACAGGAGTGACAGTAGAAAGGAAATGATTAGTGAAAGATGAAAACCCGGTAGAGCTCACGCCCAGTGCTAAATAAAATACATTGCTAAATGAATGGACAAAAACACTTTTTTATAATGGTTTCTTTTCCTAATGAGACCCCAGGGTTCCAATGTGTTGAAACACCTATCTAAGTGACACTGACTGATTCTTTTATCCCAGCAGAAGCTAGTAAGACTCTACCCAGCAGTGATTCAACGCAGATACTGAGACTCTTCACCGAAATTTGGGCAGAGTGCAGGGAATCTTATGAAATGGGAAGATAGTAAGACCTGGAGAGGACAGGAGCTCCACAAGGAGAGCAACAGAATCAAAAAATCTGGGCACAGCGGTCTTTCCTGAGACTGATACTCCAACCAAGAACCATTCATGGATATAACCTAGAACACCTGCTCAGAGGTAGCCTGTGGCAGCTCAGTATCTAAGTGGGTTCCCTAGTAAGGGAAACAGGGACTGTCTCTGATATGAACTCAGGGGCTAGCTCTTTGACCCCACCCATGAGAGGGGAGCAGCCTTGCCAGGGCAGAGGAGGACAATGCAGCCAGTTCTGATGAGAGCTGATAAGGTAGGGTCAGGTGGAAGGGGAGGAGGACCTTCCCTATCAGTGGACTTGGAGAGTGGAATGGGAGGAGATGAGGGTGTGAGGGTGAGATTGGGAGGGAATGAGGGAGGTTGCTACAGCTGGGATACAAAGTGAATAAACTGTAATTAATATAAAAAATAAAAATTTAACTTAAAATTAAAAAGAAAATTATAAATAATAATAAATAAGTAAATTTTATTTTAAATTTGGTTTGTTATCATTCATGTGGAAAACTCAAAGGTTTGTGTGTGTGTATATGCATGTGTTTATGTGTGTGTGTGTGTGTGTGTGTGTGGTGTGTTGAACAAAAACTTCTGTGTACACGCAAATGAAACCAGCCTTTTTCATGTGCAGAAAGTATTATTGAGGTGACAATCATGACATTACTGAACACAGATCAAAGTAATTTACTGAAACACATTTGAAAACAGTTTTCATTCTAGTTTTATTGAAGTGAGCAGTAATTTTTAAACTTTCTTAAAAGGCACCCAAGTATAATTATTTTGTGAACCAAAAATATACAAAACTATACAGAATAAATAGTTCATAGAAATCTAGTGATAACCTTCTTGTAAAATAAAGCTACACTGTCCCTCTCCTGAGGCAACTCAAAACAATTACTGTAGCAGTGCCTTCTGCTATTTATCTATGGCATCTATCAGTGTATGTAAAAAAAAATAATTTTACCATTCATTTTATACCTTTCAATTTCGTGCCACGAAAGACATGTTTGTCATTGTCATCCAGTTGTACAAATAATTAACACTATGAAAAGAATCAAACTTTCTAAGTGCTCTAATAATATATACATAGAATCTCAGTAGCATTTAAAAAATATCTCAAGAAGAGGAGACTGTTAAACACCAATGACATACCTTAGCTTCACAGCAGCTTTACATCAAGAAAATCCCCACAAAATGTGTAGATTAAGCTAACATGTTCACTTATATATCTGACATGAACTATTTGTCATCTGTGTCTTAATTCAGAAAGCTTAGGAGTGGCATTTATCTATTCATCCCTTGTTGAAAATTCTGAATCATTAATGGACCATATAATTACAAAATTTACATTTTTCTTTACTATTGCCATTTCTAAATTTAAATTCCAATTCCCTTTTCATTTATGGTGAGAAAATTTCATATGTTTGGCAATGCAAATTTCTGACATATATGTTGGTTATGAATATATCCCTTACATACTATGTACATATATATTATACAGGTATATTCTTAACTGGTGAAATCCAATTTTATTCAGCCATGGACAAAATAGTCAAGAAAACTGGAGATTTTTAGATGTTCAACTCATTAGGTATGCAAGAGAAATTTTCTGAATTCCTTTTAAACATAAGGAGAAATATTACTAAAATCCTTGCCTCAGTTATATGCCAAGGATTTGTTTTAATTGAAACAGGATAAGTTGCCTTATGATAACGCCATGGCTTCCTCAATGATCCCTGAGTTTCACTTTCTTCTTTTATCTCCCATAGGATTACTGCTGTGCTGATTTCCGATTGATGGCAACCATGTAAGGCACTTATTTCCAAGATTTGGACTTAAGTCAGCTTTACAGCATTTCTGCAAAATACCATGAACATCCCCTCTATGTTTGCTGCTCTAAGACTTCTAAATAGTCAGGTTCAGCATGCAAGTTAGCTTTGAGCTCAAAATATTCATTTTTAGTCTGTTCCACCAACACCTTCCTTGGTCGTGAGTACATCAATGTTTCCATTAACTTCAGCTCCTCGTGGGCTCCAGGATAGCTCACCTCCACATCTGGCTGGAGTTGAGCAAGGTTTTTTCTTAGATACTCTGTGATGCCTAGTTGCTGAAGTTCTCTTTCTTTCTCCAAAATGTTCCTATATAATGAACTTGCATCTTGAAAGGATAGGAAATCCATTGATTGGTCTGTAGTTTTGTATTTCATATTTGAACCTGTAAGTGGTGAATGATTTTCCTGTTCTAACAGGCTCCTCTGAAGATGTTTTGCATCACTTCCCTCTTTATCATTCCTTTCTTCAACTTCTTCCAAATGTTTTGGACCAAAAGATGGACTTCTGTAGACATGAACCATGGGGCTCACCATATGCTGCTCATAGAGAGAGGAAGAAGGTCTTTCAGTTGTGTGGTGCGTTGTTTTATGACCATACATGCTGTACTGCAAGTGTACAGGACTGTTGTCTCTCATTTGCTCATCTACTTTTTTCTTTTTGTATCTTCTCCTGCGATGGAGGACAAGAACCACTATTCCTGCAGCACAGAATACAATAGTTATGAACACAATCAGAAGTCCTAAGATGAGAACCGATAGGGGTACAGCATCAGTGAGAGAACTTAAAATAGTACCAGCTGTATCAGGTGCCATTGTGGGAGATGTGACCATAATATAACTAGTCTGAGTTGGCAGCGAAGGGTTATTTACTAAACCAGGGCAAAGAAGTTCACTGTTGAGGGCTTTTAACTCCTTTTTGTCAAGATGCCCTGGGGAAGTGCAGAGAATATCATCCGTCATTGTGTTCTTGCCAAGCTTGTGTAGCCATTGTTGCAATCCAACCAGGTCACAGGAGCAGTCCCAGGGGTTATCCTCAAGGTCAATCTGGATCAATAGGTCAAGGTCATCTAAGATGTTACTTACAGGTAAATGTGTGAACTGGTTTGTTTTAAGATTTACTCTAGTTAGAGGAATACCTAAAAAAATATGTGGTGGTAAAACTTGGAGAAGGTTGTTATTTAAATAAAGAACTTTCAGTTTAGGCATTGGGCTGAAGGTCCCAGGTAATATTTCCTTTACTGCATTGTATTCAAGATACAAGTACTCAAGGCTGTGAAGACCAAGGAACATACCTTTATTTAGTTTAGTAAGATGATTGCCATTGAGATAGAGCTTCTGCAGTCCCGTTAGATTCATGAATGATCCTTCTTCAAGAACCTCAATACGATTGTTTCCCAAGTGAAGCATTTCCAAAGTGAAATATTCCATCAGGTCAGACTTCATTAAGGTATGGATGATATTACCTGCGAGAATCAGCTTTCTAGGATTGTGTGGAGGAGGTTGTAGATCTGACAAACTTTCAATATTGCGCTCCTGACAGTGGATTAGAAGTCCTGATGGGGAGAGGACTTTGCAGTTGCAAGGAACAGGACAGTAAGGTACTGGAAACTGAGTGGATGGCTTTGTAAGGTAGGGTATCAAACCCGGTGCTTTGGTAGGTTGTTTTAAAATGGATATATTCTTGGTTGATAGGCGGCTGTCACTAGCTGAAGATGTTATGGCCAGCAATGATCCTGATGGATCCTCATGTTCTTCATACAGTGGTGGAGAAGGACAAATAGATTCCTTTTTGAGGCGACTCAGTATGCTGCCTTTGAAAAGTGGAGGGCTGTTGCATACAACATCACCAATTATGGACTGTGGGGGCATGTTTTCTAACCAGTTTTTTAGGTGCAATAATTCACAATTGCACGCCCACTTATTGTCCTCCAACTGCAGATCCAATATCCGGCCAATGTGTTCTAAAAAACCAACATAAGGTAATGTTTGCAATTGATTTCCACGAAGATCTAGATGGGTTAGAGGAACAAATCGAAATATGTTTGGAGGAAGACTCTCAATAGCATTGTCATTTAAAATTAACACTTTCAGCCTGTTGAGCTTGCTGAAGGCACTTGGTTCAATTACTGTAATAAAGTTATTATCAGCCTGCAAGAATTCCAGGTTTTCCAAACCATGGAAGGTGTCCTCTTTAAGAATTTCCAGAGAATTGTGATTGATGTGAAGTTGTTTAAGAAGCCCAAGGCCATTAAATGCACCAGTCTCAATATCTGCAATGTTGTTAAATCCAAGGTGTATTGAAAGGGCATTGGTAAGCCCAGAAAAGTCATTTGTGTGAAGCATTGTCAAGCCATTATTTAATAAACTTAAGTGAAAAGGTCGTGATGGTGGCACAGTTATTTGGGATATTTTATTGATGTCTTTTTCTTCACAATTTATTAGCATTATGCCATCTTTCTCTTCACAATTGCAAAGAGTGTCACAAGAACCTCTGACTGAGGGCATTCCTGATTGGGACTGTAGAGATATACAAGCAAGAAGGGATGGATAAAGAAGATAAATCCACAGCTTCATGGTGTCCTATGATTGAAACTGAGTCTGTAAAAAGAAATGCAATAACAAGGTATTTTAATGGACAACAGCAGGGAGATGTGTCTCACAGGTTTTATTTTGTATACAAAGAAAATTACTGTGAAACTGTGAGTAGCCTGCTGTATCTATATTTTCTTCTAGCATTTGAGTTAATATTTACACTGAGTTGTTCACTTTAACTTATGTATTGCTCAAAATTTAAGACAATTAAAATTTATAATATTATTTCTGCACTTGTGATCACAATTACAAGTGCTAAAGATTCTAAAGGTTTTCATAGTCAAGAGACTGGCTTTCTGGCTAACTGGACACTCCATCATAGTTCAGAATTGAATATGTGAATATGACTACTGTTTTTCTCTTGGAGAAAATTTCCAGGAATGCCAGAGAGCTATATATAAATTATGTATAGCAATGCATTAGATAAAATAATATAGAGCACTGGGGATAAAAATGATGTAAAATGTGTATATAAATTTATTTATATTTGTATGTGCATGTATGTTTTCATGGAGCCTGAATATAATTACTGATGCATTAACATATCTCTGTTTTAACTTGTCTGGTTTTATAGAATATATGCAGGCTACTGAAAATTTACTTTAAAAGATTAAGGAAGATTTCTTTAACTATATAATTAAACACAGAATTATAAAACGACTTAGTTTTGACTCTTCTTTCTGAGGCAGTTTTTGTAGGCATCTGAGTATCAAATGTGTATGCCTAAGAATATCCACATTTCCAAAAAGTCACACTTCCTTTTGGACTTTTAGATGTGAGATACTTCCTGCTCCTTTACAATTTCACCGCGAATGAAGTAAAGCTTAACCAATCAAAAGGAAAGCCATCTTTGACATGCACTTCAATATTCTATTAAAGAAAACCAAAATAGTGACTTGTGTAAAGGTCTGACCAAAACTTTGCAAAGGACACATTAAGCAGGCTGTAAGACACTGAATGTCATCCCACAGTTAAGCATTCAATTAGGCATGTATTTTTAAACAGTGAGATCTGAAATAAGCTGTACTCCTTTAAAAATGTTTTGGAATATGCCTTAGTTGTTTAAAAATGATAGATTAGGAAACCACTATGTGTCTCAATTCCCACAAAACTACAGGCATATCAGCAATCTTTAGAAACAATCATTTGAAATTATTGCAGTGACAAGAGAAACACATATAACTCTCTATATATATGTGTATATAAAATTTCCTTTCCTTAAATATTTTGTTATAAGCAGATAAATGATATTGAAAGACAAGCACCGGATCTCCCAACAATTAAGCATTACAATCTGACAAATGCTTTTAATTTTGTAAATAATATATACATAATAACTTTGATTATAATAAAATTTACAATCAGATAAAATATCCCAGATTTAGACAATTAGTCTGAAAGTAAACTTTGGTCCCTGAAAATACATTGTTTCTATGGAAAGTTACAGTGCAAAGTTTCTAGAAGGTAAAAGGCAACTGAAGGAACCAAGCAGTAGAAAGCCTTTGCCTGTCAAGGGGAAGTTAGGAGGCTTTACATTTCCACAGAGAGACCGTCTAATTTTAAACAATTCTGAGGATTCTGCTCAGAACGAAGGAGCTTGTGTTGGAGCTTTCTGATTGCCTTGGCAGACAAGAAAAAAAGTCTAAGTAATTCATAAATCACTAACAAGGAGTTTGATTTATTTCATCAACTGCAGCATCCTGAGAGTACAGTAAATATTTTCCAGATGGTAACAGCTTATTTTTATCTTAAAAGCAATTTATGCAATTCAAAATGTGCATGGAATAGTTTTTAATCTTTTCAGAAATGTACACAGTTTTCACGAAATGATTTTGTTACTTATATCTAATATAATCATCTTAAAATGGTCATAATTTCATTTGCATGCTTTCAAAAACTGCATAATACTACAACAGAACCATATAAAACTATCATACAAAGTTCAAAGCATTCCCTCATATTGTGCCTGTACTTGAAATTCAACTTTAGCATTTAATCATCCTCCAGAAAGCACACACTTTTAGTTTTTAATAAAAACCTGCATGTTTTAAAAGAAATAATGCCATATTATAGTATTTGCTTTTCCCTACAGCCAGCTGTTGAACTAAACTGGTTGCTCAGGAGAACAGGCATCTGCTACAGTGTTAGCTTGGCCAGTGAACAAAATGAAACTGACTATCCTTTAAGGAAAAGATGAGGAAGAGAGGGGGAGAGAGAAAGAGAGAGAAAGAGAAAGAAAGAGAGAGGTTCACTCAGTTCAAGATAGTACAAACATGAATATAAGAAAAAGCTGGAAACATTTGTCTTACCTGTAAAGCAGACACTTCCTGGCGCTATCTGAAATGCACAGCTGAAAGAGGTATCCAAAGTCAATCCGTTTCTTTATTTAAAAAGAACACAGGGACCACAGGACTACAGTGCACTTTCTCCTCAAATAGCACTGTTTGTCAAGTCCCATAGCTCGAAAGTTAAAACATCTGCTCAAAGACAAAACACTGAGCACTTATTTTCATTGCAAGTATCGCAGGCAGAGCACACACTGGAGCATCCTGAAGCTGTAGTCCCCTTTCCCCCAATTAATATTCACGGCATACTTCACAGCTATGCTGACTTTGTTTCGCATATAGTTAACCATTGACAAGCTGCTGATCACAGTAAACAAACAGGATGTTTTGCTGCGGTTCTCACTCTTGCTTTCTTCGGTTGTAGATCCAGACTGCTGTATGGCTCTCCTGCCTCTCTTCTAGTCTTTCTAGTTAGCTCAGTTTGTTATTAGTCAGATTGCCAAGGACTGGGAGGTAGGCGTAAATAAAGAGACTTCTTGGCTTTTGACTCAGCCTTTAAGCCCTTCCCCATCAGAAGTGCTTTAATCTGCCAGTGTCATATAACACAGGAGACAGCTCCACCTTGGGACTGTTCAACTCCTCCTATTTCTGCCAATGGTCTTTGGACTGCTTTTGTACCAAATACAGAACAAAAGCATTTTGATGGAAATAATCACAAGTAGATTTAAATGCTTAATAATGTATTTTGTTATGAAAGAGAGGTGAACAATGCAGTGTTGCAATCATTTCCTGCACAGCAGTGTACTGCACACACACTCACACACACAAAGTGACAAGCATGCTGCCCTCAGAATAGTTACTCCCTGTCATTTTGTGCCTGTTGTTTTTAGTTGAAATTGGTCAATAATTAAATTTTAAGATGCAAACACAAACTGCTTTCCTGAAGAACATGCTCTTTCACTCACCATTTAAAAAATAAATCAAAAGCCTTATGTGTGACTCAAGGTTTCAGGCTTCGTTATTTTTTTCCCCTGGAGCTAATTATTTATAATGAAGCTAAATATTAGGGGCTGCTGCTGCTTTTTTTTAACTCAGTTTTTTGTTAATAATGGAATTGTAATTATTTTAAAAGGTATTTAAATAAATAAGATTATTTATATTGTTTTTAAGCTGTGTGTCATATCTCTAAGTATGAAATTGTATTATAGAAATTAAAATCAAGTAACTTATACAGTAATTGTGGCATTCTGATCTTAATTGTATTATCTGATAAACAATATAGGTTTCTAAATAGTCATATTTAAAAATTATTTGTTTCTTCAAACCTTGAAAGCTTTAAAATCTTCCTGCAAAATCCCAAACTTTAGATTTTCAGTTCTCCATTTGCTTGCTTAAAGAAATTATTTTATAACATTCCATATGTTGATCATTTTATTCTTAGTTTTATATATTAGATACCAACATTTATTTCTCCAAAAACATTCTGTTTAGGTTTACTCTTGCCTAAAGGTTTCGGGGGAACACATATGTAACTTTAGTTCGCATTTCATAAAATTTCACTAAGAAAATTTGATGATTCCTAAATCATCAAAAAAGAATAACAATTGACTTATTATTCAGTGCTTGTCAGCAGGTGGCTTTGTCTGTTTTAAATTGGGGGTAGTGCCAAGAGGGTAGAAAAAAAAGTGAGAAATAGGAGAATGAAAGAGACAGTTGGACCAAAACTAGAGAATCACTGTCTCAGTTTGCACTGATGGATTAATTCCAACCTATTTAATAAAACAGACAGGGAGGTATGAATTAGGATTGTCACCAATCAAAAAATAAGACAGTGGCCAGATATGGTGGCACATACCTTTAATCCCAGCACATGAAAGGCAGAGGCAGGCAGATTTCAGTGAGGTCTAGGCCAGCCTGGTCTACAAAGTGAGTCAGTATTCAGCGTTCTGTTTACACAAAGAAACTTTTTCTTGAATAACCAGAGAGAGAGAGAGAGAGAGAGAGAGAGAGAGAGAGAGAGAGAAAGTGAGAGAACAGAGTAACTCCAAACATCTTTTAAGAATATAATTTTTTTTAAGAATATAATTTTCTCAGGGGGAAGGACCACAAGAAAAGGTCAAGTCTGTGACGAAATATCTTCTGGACAATGGAAGTATGTACCCTGTAGTTTGACACATTTACCCAGTTTTAGCCAATTTGAACATATGTCAGATTTCCAGCAGAAATTTTAAGTATTGTATCTTGAATGACTTAGCTATACATTATTACTTTAGTCCAGAATTACTGTTTTAGGGTTGAGCGTGGGCTCAGGGGCAGAAGCTACTCCAGCATGAGTAAGGCCTTGGGGTTACTCCCAACAGTGAAACAAAATTCACTTGTTCTTTAACTTTCAGCTGGAACAACAAGAGGCATTATTTTTAGTACAATCTGTAACATTCAATGCAACAAAAAATGGTAATGTTGATAACTTTTTCTAAATGTAATCTCAATGTTAACTAAATATAAGCTTTAGACCAGTCATAATACTAAAGTTGAAATCAAAGATTCATCAACAAACAGCATAATGTTTTCTTAACCTTCCCACGTGAAGCTCATTACTCATTATCCTTGACCCATTAGCTCCAGGATGGGAGATATTCAGAATTATTGTGAAATGCATATATATACACACACACATATATATGCCTGCCTAATCTTTGTCACTCTGTCTCTTCTTCCCTTTCCCCCCTCTGTCTCTCCCAAATACATACATTTTAATATTCATTGTAACAATAACTTTGATTTCAGACAGGTAAGTATGACATAGAGATTTCTTTAAATGGAGTATATCATGCAACCAGAATAAAGGAGTCTATTTTTGGTAGTCGATTTCTTTAAATGGAGTATATCATGCAACCAGAATAAAGGAGTCTATTTTTGGTAGTCCCTTTAGAGTAGTGGGAAGTCAGCTCATTAATTGTGTATTAAGGTATATAATGCAGAGTTGCATACTTTCCAGCTTTCATGTAGGAGACAAAAGACATATTAATAACTAAAACTCAAAGTATAGATGGGCAAGAAATTTATATATATATGTGCTACTAATGCATGACTGTTGGACACATAGAAGGGCGATATAAAGCATGAAAAGAAGAAAGAGAGAAGAAAGAAAATGAAGGAAAAAAGAAAGACAAAAACAGAAGCAAAGGTGGTGTTGCTTAAGTGGTGTTTTCCAGCATTCATGAAGCCCTTCCTGTAGTTACAATATTGCATATGATCCTGGAGAGACATCTTCAAGGAATTATCTAGGTATGAATGACGGGGGTACATGTTTTGGGGGAACTGTTTTAAATGTTAATTGGTATAGAAAGAAAGACTCAGCCCGTGCTGGGATGTTCCATAGGCATTCCTGACTGTATAAATGAAGAAAGCTCATGAGAGGTGGCAGCAAAAGCAGCTCCTATGGATATTGATAAACTGCTCCTGCCTTTGGACAGTCTCAACTTTCTGTCCCTGAAGTAACAAATTGTCAAATGAAATTTTAAGTAAAATAAAAGTGTTTTTCTAGTAAGCGGCTTTTAGTGAAGGTGTTTTTATCACACCATCAGAAATGATTTTAGAATCTTGATACAGGGCTACATGAAAAATGTGAGAGGTGGGGTACTATGCTGACTAGCTTATATCAATTTGACTTGAACGAGTGTGATTTGGGAAGTGATAAACTCATCTGATAACACTTTCCAGATTGGCCTGTGGGCAAGGCTGTGGTTCATTTGTTTAAATTAGTAATTGAGGTGAAAGGGCCCAGCCCCTTGTGGGTGGTGCCACTCTTTGGTGGGTATTCCTGGGCTGTGTAAGGAAGCAGACTGAACAAGCAGTGAGGAGCAAGCTACTGAACAGCTTTCTGTGGTCTCCACATCAGCTCCTACCTCTATGTTCCTGCCTTGAGGTTCTGGTCTGACCACTGTAGACAATGGATTTTAAACTGAAATAAAAATTTTTCACCTCAAGTTGCTTTTAATCACAATGTTTTTAGCACACAATTAGATAGCTAGCTAAGAAAGACAGTAAAATTATAACCTCAGGGATATGGTTACCTACATAGTGAGTTAGAAGCCACAATGGGCCAGATGAGCACGTATCTCAATAAAATAAAATAGATTTATTCATTTATCACTGGACTAATTGTACCTCAGAGAACTTGTGCACTGATTTTAGAGTAATGTTTAAATATTAAAGTGAACTATTTAGGACTAAGCTAAATTCTAAAAGTTGAAGGATTGCAGAGAGACATATCTGAGTTTTTTGAGACAACATGGGGTACGATTAAATACTTTAGATGAAAATAAATTTTTAGTGATGCTCTGGGAATGAGAAGCTCAAATGTAGCTTGCAAAGATTTCCTAGAGGTTTTGTCATTTGAAGCAAAATTTAAACCTGGATCCTTAAATGTCAGTTTTAAGTACCAATAAAGAAATATTGAAAGAAATATTCAATCTAAATATTCAACATAGCTTTCATCTTGTTTTCTAAGCTCCAAAGTACGTTTAACATTTATAATAATGCTAATAAAATATACATAAATGCTAAGATTAAATGGATGCTAATGAAGTGATTTGTGGTTGCTTTGAAAAAGAACACTGACAATTGTAGATTGCATCTTCACCTACATGAGGAGATACAGATTAGTTGCTGGCTGTTGAGAATAAGTAGTCATTCTTTAAAAATAATGACTTTATTAATTGCTAGGGTTTTATAGGTATGTGGGTAGGGATCATGTGATGAAGACAAGCTGATATCACCTGCTGGGTTATCCTATACCATCATGTAAGAATTTTATGAACATTAATAAATAAAATGTCTATCACTTGTTCAAATTACATTTTTCTTCAAATATTTTTATGAATGGCTTGAAATTCATTCATTTCATTAAAATCTTTAATCAATATGAAATAGTAATTTCTAACAACTTCAAAGCATAATATGTGCTTAAATATTTATTTTAACATCATATTTTACATATCATAAAACACTTTACATTACTAAAATGAAAATAATTTTAATAAGAATGAGTAAAGTTTGCCCAGGTACAAAATTTGAAAGTAAATCAAGGAATACAGAGAAAGAAACAAACAATACTGCTTGGAGAGAGAGAGAGACCATTTTCTATGAGAATATAGTCCATGATGAACATGACTTTCACTATACTCTGGTGAAAGTCCACACATCCAAAACTTTTTGATATGTGGGTAGCCCAAATTGGATTTGATGGCTTAAAATAAAATGACACAAATTAGAGTGTGTAGGAAAATGAAGGGTTGAGAGTGATTTGAGAAGGGTTGAGTTGGTCTGGGGGCGGGGAGAAATTATAAAAATAAAGTCTATGAAATTCTCAATGAAGTAATAAAAATTGTAAGAAAAATATTTGTTGAAGATGCTATCTTTTTTTCCCATTGTATCATTTTGGCTTCTTTGTCAAAAATCAAGTATCCATAACTGTGTGGGTTAATTTGTGAGCCTTCTATTTAACTTCATTGATCCGCCATTCTGTTTCCATGCCAGTACCATGAAGTTTTTATTATTGTTGCTCTGTAGATTAGGGATAGAGATACTCCCAGACAATCTCTTTTTTGTATAGGATTGTTTTAGCAATTCTAGGTTTTTTGCTTTTCCATATGAAACTGAGAATTGCAGATTTCCTAGAACCTCCGTACAGATTTAGCCCATGGTAGCTGAGTTTTCAAGTTGGTTTCCCTAGTAAGGGGAACAGGGGCTGTCTCTGACATGAACTTAGTGGCTGGCTCTTTTATCACCTCTCTGTGAGACAGGTGGGGGCAGCCTTACCAAGCCACAGAGGAACACAATGCAGCCAGTCCTGATGGAAGGGGAGGAGGACTTCCTCTATCAGTTTACTGGGAGATGGGCATGATAGCAGAAAAGGGAGGGAGGAGATGAAGGAGGGGGCTCAAAACTGGGATACAAAGTGAATAAATAGTAATAAATAAAAAGGAAAAAAAGAAAAAAATGTATATTAAAAAAAAACTATTTCATTTAGAGTATTTAGTCCTCAGCCTCCCTTCCAACCTCCCAACCCTATGTAAGAGAAAAGTTAGTGGAGAGAGAGGGCCCCTTTATTTCTCCAGGCTGTTTAGGGTCAAGGGGTTCTTTTAGGGCTATAACAATCTCCATCAAGAGCAGATGCAGCCAGCAGTCTCCTCCAAGCTGATGCACCCCAAAGCATTTCTATCCATCTATCTGCTCCAAGTTGCCACACCATCTGTCTCTGGTCTCTTCAAACTGCTATACATCTACATAATATAACTGAGTTTCCAAAAAGAAAGAAAGAAAGAAAGAAAGAAAGAAAGAAAGAAAGAAAGAAAGAAAGAAAGAAAGAAAGACCTCAAAACTTTCATTACAGGACTAGACAATGTGAATGTAATTCTTACATGATAGTTGTCATGAGGAGGAGTTTGTCATGAGGACATAGAGTTACAGCAGAAAGCAAAGTCAAGGCTGAGATGGCAAGTAAAATGGCAGGTGGTGAGGAGGCATCCAGAGTAACATAAATGTGTTAGAAGAGATGAATGTCTACCAGTTATAGAGCTTAAAGCTTGTTGAATAAACCTAATAGGTCTCTGTGTCATTATTTGGGAGCTAGGGCAGAAAAAACTCCTATTAATATCTTAATTCTATACTGGCCCACACTACTTGCCATCTTAGTTCTCCTTGGCTACTACTGCTGCACCTTTGTCCTCATGGCGACTCAATAAAAATATATTTTTTTAATCATCACATTTCTGTGATTTGTAATACATGCTGGATTTGATTTTCAGATATAACTATAATTTTCAAATTATAATGTGCATTCATGTTCCAGTTTACAATCTGCATCTTTTGGAGATACACTTGGAAAGCAAGTAGAGCCAATGCCAATCTCTTACTTGTAATAACAATACACTTTTTAGTTAATAGAACAGAAGTTTCAGGTGATGAAGAGCATATTTTCCTTGTCCTTCCCAATATGCCTTCATCCTTCGTAAATGACAATGAAGTTCACATCCGTCCAGCTTGTGTAATTCCTTCTCAGTCCTGTGTCTGCCAATATTTGAGGAAATGTATTAGCTAAGTGTAATAGTTTCCTCCATTGCACATAAAGGAGTTTTTCAGAAAGTAGTGTGTAGGCACTGAAATCTTATCTAAAATTATTTATCTTTTATTAAACTTTAAATGTAATTCACATCTTATATGACTAAAAATATGTAATACTAAGGAGAAGACAATTGGTTTATCCTAAGAGAATTTTTACAGTCTTCTTGCTGATTTGAAGTTTGTTCACGCCGAGTTACACTGTTGTTTAACGTAGCAAAAGCTAAAACAGACTAAAGCTAAACAAAGCCAAAATCAAGGACAATTGGCTATTTCCATAGAAAATATTTTAGGGATTCCATAATGTTTCCTTTTTCTAATCGATGACTAAGCAAGGAAGACTCAAGAAAAGGTGTTAATGAAAGCGTTCATGTCGAAAAATAAGCGATGAGCAAGAAGGTCAGAAATGCCAGTGTTTTGAAGCAATGCTAGTGTGAGGTATTGTCATTGCAGTGATAAGTTCTGAGGTAGGGCCGAGATCTCCTTTTTGGTTTTTTTTCCCTGCATACTACTATAGAGTATGTTGCAACATGAAGCAGTCAAAGCATTTTGTGCACTTTACTTACACTCTGCACAGTTAGTAAGTCACAGGGAAGTCACAGGTGCACTCCATCATATTTGGTTTTTCTTATACAACTAAAATAATATTAAATCACACAATTAACATAAAAATAATTTGATTCTTGTATCTTTACAAAAGTTATCTCTTTATTATTTTGATACAGTAAAAAAATCAAATTATTTTTATTTAAATAATTATTAGGAATCGCAGTTGTCTCAAGGGGAACTGGAAAATAGGTGAGCTGTAATACCCTACCTGCTTGAGGTTAGGAAATTTTAAATTCCAGCTTTTCTTTGTTGTCTATAGGAACTGACTGTCATTTCTTCTGTTTATTGCTGAGTCACAGTGGGAGGCATGCTATTAAAATAATTATGATTAATACAATGTAATTCAATATTTTTCCCCAAACAGACATTTTTTTTTCTTAAATCTACTTCTTTTACTAAAACCTTAATAATTAACATAACAAGTAATAGATGAATGAATAAGTCTTGCTATTCACCATGATCATGAATTTGTTTTTTTCTCCTCACAAAAGAATGACATAGTTACTGCTTTTTAGTCTGTTTGTTAGCTTTGTTTTTTTTAGACAGGGTTTCTCTATGCAGCCTTGGCTGTTCTAGACTTGCTTTGTAGACTAGGCTTGCCTAGAACTCACAGAAATCATCCTGCCTCTGTCATCCCGAGTGCTGAGGTCAAAGATATGCTCCACCACGTTGGCTCAGAGTCACTGCTTTAGATGATGTGCACAAGATGCTCAAGAAAGTGCTCTCTCTCTCTCTCTCTCAGGCAGGCCACTCAACATATTTACTCTGGGTTGTCTTTTTAGAGACCAAGTGAGAAACTAAAGTAATACTGTTAAATAAAGAAAACAGGACCTGAAGATGGATTAGCTGATGTGAAAGCTCAATTGTTAGCTTTATGTTGGTTTGGATAGCAATTAATTGCTTGTTATGATAAGACTGAAGTGCTATAATGTAGCAACGTAATTGGCAAGGTACAGGTTTATGGAGAAATGGGAGTACATGCTTTAACAGATCAGAACACCATATATGTTGAAATATTTATCCTTGATAATAGTGAAATTTAGGTGAAAGGAATTTCCTGATGATTATTGTTACCACTGGAAAATTATTCCTAAGTTAAAGAGTGAAGAAATCAATGGTGACAAAATTTATTTAATTATGTTGGAACTTTTAGGGAGGAGTAATTTTGCCTAAAATCTCAAAACAAAGTAAGATATATTTTAATATATATTATTACATAATTATTTTTTGTCAATTCATACTTGAATACTATATTTATACCAATTTGACCTCTTCCTCTATATCATCCAACTTTTCCTATGCCTCCCTATTCCCAGTCAAGTTCATAAACTTAATTATTATTATTACATATTTGTAACAATGCATGTATATGCACAAAGCATTCTGGTAGCCAATCAATGACACCAGTTCACATGTTCTGTGAATGGGGAGAGTCTCATGAGAGCCCACCCCTACACGAAGTGTGACAGACAATGAATGGCTATTGAGCAACAGAGATGTTTTTTTCCAAAGAGAAGCAACAATAGGTTACCCAATGTTAAATGGTCAGCTCTAAATATATGCATGACTGACTGTAAAATTTTTTTGAAGTGTAACAGAACTCAGAATAAATCTTTGGTTAATCAATTTTCCTATCTAGTCTTTAATTTTTCAATCTGTACCTTAACTAACATACTTCCAAATTATTCCAAATTTTCCCTACAGTTTTCATGTATTTGTGTACTGCAATATGACACATAATGAATATGAAATATATTTTGTAAATATTTTTATTTTTTAATTTAATTATTAATATATTTATTTTACATTCTAGTCATAGGCCCCTTCTTCCTATCGTCCCAGCATACCCTCTCTTATATTAATAATGCTATAACTTGAAATAAAGTTAAGATTATGATGATTAAATTATTCTATTAATTTTTATTATTTAATAGATGAATATCTGATTTTATGGAGCAGAGGATAATTACTTTGTAAGAATCTTTAGTATTGAATAAGATATAAATTTCATATTATATCACATCAGAATTTTTCTGCTCACTAAAATGAATAAAATTTTATCTACATAGAAGGCTTATTGGAACTAATAATTATACTGTACATTTGCTCATCTCAAAGCAGTGTAAAGTTTGAAGTCATTGGACTATAACGAGTGTAGTCACATCTTTGAAACACTACGTTTTTGTTGATAAATAATTACCAGAAACGTATCTTACATGTGGTTAATCACTTTCTCTATAGCTCCTGCTTATTAGAATATGAGGCATGCTAGCCTTAGAAACACCACAGATGTAAACAGACATTTGCAGCACAGCTTCTTTATCTTGAGAAATGAACAAATTCAAAGCAACGCTTACCTGATCTTCCTTTCTCTGTGAACAACCACGTGTTTCTATAACTTTGATATAATTAGAAATTACTTTAATATCTCTTGAAATGTGGATAGTAGAGAAGATGAAAGTAAAGATTTGTAATCAAAAGGCAATGCTTAATATTTTATAGAGGTCATAAAATATTAAGATCATTCTAAAGACGCTTAGATTTTAAACATTTTTACTCTTTTACTGCCCTCTGGTGGAATTTTAAAAAATGTTACAGAAAAATATTACATTGACAGATATGTAAGTTTTTCTTTTTAAATGAATAACATTTGCAAATAGAACATTACCATTCTTGAGTACTAGAAATACTTTAAAAATCTAGTGGGTTTGTTATAAAAGTATCATAAGATGCAACTGTAGGAACCACTGCCACTTTGTTATTCCATAGTTAATGATCTTTAGTATTGATTATAAACCTTCTTAAAATAAAATGAAATGAAGGCTGTAATTAATTTGACTAATCAGATGACTAAATTTCCTTGAATATTAAATTGCTAATAGTGAAATTGTGTTATTGTACTATAAGACTTATATGCAACACTGAGCAAATCGTGTATATAGAACCATTCTGCACACCATACATAGTAACACAAACTTAGAATAAACTATAAACCAACTGTTTAAGTGAGAAAATTGCATCATATTGAGATATAACTACTCCTCCAATATCAAGTCTTTTTGCAGAGTCTAGATTTTTTCTTTTCACTTTATTCTAGTTTTAGAGTTTAATAACACTGCTATTTGCAACAATAATTTTAAAGAATGGCAGAATGCATATGAAAATTATATTTTAGTCCTATATGTAAAAAGGAATTGTTTCTCTAATATTTATTAAGAACAATTATTTCTTTAAACTTCATTCATGTCAGAATATATGTGCTGATATCTGTTGTGTACAAATTATCCCTGAAATATATAAGTTGTGAATGATTCATATTGATGTTCATACATACTAACATATGACTGATGATTTGTAAATATTTTCATTTCCTTATTAAGGAGATGAGAACCATTCCCAAGCCTTTCTAGCTCTTTCTGAATTCTCACTGGCAGGTTCAACTAAGCTGTTCTGGCTTAAACTCCTCTCCTAGCTGAATGATTCAAACTGGCTTTTCTTGGATTCTGATTGAATTGCTCTGTGTGGCCTCAAACGAATTCTGGCAATATGTTTCAATCTTCTGCTTCCTTGTCATTCTCTGACTTGTTCCGTTTTTACCTGTGTCTAGCTTGTTCTCTCTGCAACCTGTCTCTGTAAAACTGTCTTAGTAAACAATTCCTGGAGTGGGGGGGGGGTGGAGAAAGAAAGAAAATGAAGCAAAACAAAACAAAAAACTTTCTTCTTCTTTCCCTGCTTTTAAGTAGCCTCTCTTTCCTGTCCTGCTCTTGTGGCACTTGGGCATATCCGGTATCTGACTCATTCTGTCAAATCTTCTCTGATTCGTCACTTTGTCTGCCCCTTAATTAGATGTTACTTTCAACCATGGCTGTCTTCTTCTATAACCTAAACTTACCTTCATTGTTTGGTATTAAAGGTGTGCACTAAGGGCATGTCTGTGTTCCAGACAGATCATGTGGTAATCCATAGTGTGTGTGCATTCCATGTAGATCACACAGACCTGGAAGGTCTTTGGATGTGCTGCCTTGCCAGAGCAGCCATGTTGCTGCATAAAAATTCCTCTACAGGGATCAGTATACTTTACAGAGAATCTAAAGTTTATGCAACCCATTAGGATATGATTCATTATCAAGTGGTAGTTTCTTTTTCTTGTTGATTGTACTGACCATCTCTACTTCATTATTCTTCTAACACTAAATCAATAAGTATGAAGCTGCAATAATAACCGCCACTTGTATGAATTCGGTGTCTGAAGATACTGCTCTTTCTGCTGAGTGTGGCTGAAGGAGCCACCTCATACTTTGATTTCTTTTCTTTTTGATTTGATTTCTTTCTCATTCATAATCAATTAAATTCAGTTAAGAATTCTTTTCTATCATAACTTACCTAAAGCAAGGTGACTGTAAAATTATCAGAAAAAGAAACATTGAGAATTTAACTGTATTTCACTTTGATGTTTTATTCACAAAATGTGTGAGAATTTAGAAAAAAAGCATGAATAAACTAGCTTTTTTTCATAGAGACTGTTCTTTGGAAATTCAAGTCATTAAATACAATGGTATTCCAGCAGTGTCTCAATGCAAGCACATCCCCATCTTTATAAATGGCATTTAAAACTTGAAGCATCTATCAGAAAAGTCTGAAATCTATATAGACTTGGCAGAAATGCCAATTAAAGGATATTCTGGAGTAAATGATGGGAAGATTAGAAAATGTTTTGCACACGTAAATAGTATAAACTGTCTGGGTTCATTGGATAGTTATGGCATCTAATGTCTCTTTGTCTTTTGTTGTAACTTAGAAAGTGAATTAAACATCCCGTGGCCTTTGTAAAATGCCTTGTGCAATTGTGTCAGACTCCTAAATTAAAATAAAATTGGCCATAAGTATTAAACTTGGTTCATTATTTTAGTGTTAGTTACAACAAATACATGTTTCATTTACTATAATTTAGCAATTTTAGTATATTATATCTAAACATAAATTAAAAAATAGAAATTTGTTTTTAGTTCTTTTATTAAAATATATCATTAAATGTGGAATCGTAGCTTGTGGGGGTGTGCCTTGCCACAAAAACATGGGTTAAATTCCCTAGAACCTTAAAAAACTGAATCATTAGAAATAAACATAATCTCCCTGATGGCTAAGGACGTTGAGCATCTCTGCTATTCTATATTCCTCTACTGAGAATTCTCTGTTTAGCTCCATAGCCCATTTTTTAAATTGTATTACTTGATTTGTTTTTTTTTTTTTTAATTTCTTTAGTTCTTTATATATTCTGGATATCAGCCCTCTGTCAGATATGGGTTGGTGAAGATCCTTTCCCAGTCTGTAGGCTGCCGATTTGTTCTGATGACAGTGTCTTTTGCTTTACAGAAGCTTTCAGAGCCTACCACAGAGGGCCTCTGAAAGACTCTACCTAGCAGTGTATCAAAGCAGATGTTGAGACTAATAACCAATCAATGGGCAGAGTGCAGGGAATCATATGAAAGAATAGGTAATTAGTAAGACGTGGAGAGGACAGGAGTTCCACAAGGAGAGCAACAGAACCAAAATATCTGGGGTCAGGGGTGTTTTCCAAGACTGATACTCCAACCAAGGTCCATTCATGGATATAACCTAGAACAACTGCTCAGATGTAGCCCATTGCAGCTCAGTATCCGAGTGGGTTCCCTAGTAAGGGAAACAGGGACTGTCTCTGACATGAAATCAGTGGCTGGCTCTTTGACCACCCCTCCTGAAAGAGGAGCATCCTTGCCAGGAAACAGAGGAGGACATTGCAGCCAGTCCTGATGAGACCGGATAAGCTAGGGTCAGATAAAAAGGGAGGTGGACCTCCTCTATTGGTGGACTTGGAGAGGGGCATGGGCGGAGATGAGGGAAGGAGGATGGGATTGGGAGGAAATGAGGGAGGGGGTTACAGCTGGGATGCAAAGTGAATAAAATATAATTAATGTAAAAAAAAAGAAATTATAATGCCAAAAGACAGCATGGTATATGGAGCTACTCTGTAAAAAAAAAAAAAAAAAAAAGAGAGAGAGAGAGAAATATTATTCTCTACTGTTTCTGTTCTGCTGTCAGCTTTTGTGTACTTTGATTGTACACAATTGTACAACATTTTCCTTTTGTTGGTTAGAATGGGAATGGCCTCCATGGGCTCCTACATTTGAATGCTTGTTTCCTGAATAGTGGAACTGTTTGGGTAGCATTAGGAAGTGTACCCTGGATGAAGAAAATGTGTCACTTGGGGGTAGACTATGTGGGTTTAAAAGACTTAGCCATTATGAGTCACTTTGCTCTGCCTCTTACTTGTGTGTCACTAAGTTCCCACTTATTACTCCAGCACCATGCTTTTCATTTATTTTTTAGTAATTTTTATTGTTTTATATTAATCACAGGTTATTTACTTTGTATCTTAGCTGTAGTCCCCTCCTTCATTCACTCCCAA
>REGO01000339.1:832310-845667 GCA_010120015.1 Rhombomys opimus
CCCCCCCTATCAGTGGACTTAGAAAGGGGCACAGTGGTGATGAGGGAGGGAGGGAGGGACTGGGAGGGAATGAGGGTTCGGGGCACGGCTGGGATACAGAATTAATAAAATGTAACTGATAAAATAAAATAAAAAAAAAGAAAAAAAAAGAAAACTACATGACGGTCCAGAAAATAAAAGATTTAAATTGTGTGAAATGAGCACAAAGTAAGTGTACATTAACTATTTATGGATCTAAATCAATGTCACAGCTATATAAACATTCTCTCAGTACAACACAGCTTGCTTGAGAACTGAGAATTCATATAATCGAAATGTTGAAAGTAATCTATAAGTAGGGGACAAAATAGCCACAGAACACTTAGATTTACTGTCCTGACCATTCTTATATAAAAAAAGAAAAATTGGAAATTATAAATGAATGTCTGTTTTACATTAAACTTAATTGTTTCAGCAAATTTAGAATTCTTCATAAATTTTGTAAAGTCATCTAATTCCCTAATGAATGTGCTATGTACATATCATATAGCAGTGGAATCCTGACTCCCTTGTACTTCATTACTTCTCTCTCTCTTTCTGTCTTTTGTGTGTGTGTGTGTGTCTGTGTGTGTGTGTGCCTGTGTGTCTGTGGTGTGATTCTTTTGCCTTGAGACAGCTCTCAAACTATTTTCCACACTGGCCTGGAACAATATTTGGTCAATTTTTGCCTTTTAATCTCTGGCATCCTTTTGCCTTAATTTAACAAATACTAAAATTAAAGGCATGTTCCTTTCTCTCTCTCTCTCTCTCTCTCTCTCTCTCTCTCTCTCTCTCTCTCTCTTGCTTTTCTTGGCAAATAAGAAAATAAGCATCCGTTCTTCAGTTGTGGGACATTTAGGTTGTTTCCAGATTCTGGCTATTATGAATAATGGTGCTATAAAACTAGTTGGGCAGATGTCCTTGCAAGGCTTAGCATTTCTCAGATATATCCCAGGAGTGGTATAGCTGGATCTTGAGGTAACACTATTCCTAATTTTCTGAGTAAGCATCAGATTGATTTCCAAAGTAGTTGTGCAAGTTTACATTACCAGCAGCAATAGAGGAGGGTTTCCCTTTCTCCACAACCTCCCCAGCATGTATCATCCCTTAAGTTTTTGATCTTAGCGATTCTGAAGGATGTAAGGTGAAATCTCAGGATAGTTTGTCTTGTGTTTCCCTTATGACTAAGGATGTTGAACATTTCTTTAAGTATTTCTCTGCCATTTGATATTCCTCTATTGCGAATTCTCTGTTTAGCTCTGTACCCCATTTTTATTTGAATTACTTGCTTTGTTGATGTTTAACCTCTTGAGTTCTCTATATATTATTGATATTAGCCATCTGTCAGATGTAGGGTTGGTGAAGATCTTTTCCCAGGCTGTAGGTGGTGGTTTTGTACTGACGACAGTGGCCTTTGCTTTACAGAAGCTTTTCAGTTTTGTGAGGTCCCATTTATTGATTGTTGATCTTAGAGCCTGTGCTGTTGTTCTGTTCCGGAATTTGTTTCCTGTGCCAATGAGTTCAAAGCTCTTCCTCAATTTTTCTTCTAACAGATTTAGTGTGTCTGGTTTATGTTGAGGTCTTTGATCCACTTTGATTTTAATTTTGTGCAGAGTGATAAATATGGGACTATTTGCATTTTCACGTAGACATCTAGTTAGACCAGCATTGTGTAGTTTGGGCTTATTTGTCAAAAGTAAGTTTCCATAGGGGTGTGAGTTTATTTCTAAGTCTTTGGTTCAATTCCATTGATCCACCATTCGGTTTCTATGTCAGTACCATGCCATTTTTATGGTACAAGCTCTATAGTACAGCTTGAGATAAGGAATGGAGATACCTCCAGAAGTTATTTTTTTAATTTTTATTAATTAGTGTTTATTCATTTTGTATACCCCCTGTAGCTCCCTCCCACTTTCCCTCCCAACTCTACCCTCCTTCCCCATTCTCCACCCATGCCCTTCCCCCAGTCCACTGATAGGAAGGTCTTCCTCCCTTTCCTTCTGATCCTAGTCTATCAAGTCTTACCAGGAGTGGCTGCATTGTCTTACTCTGCGGCCTGGTAAGGCTGCTCCCCTCTCAGGGGGAGATGATCAAAGACCAGGACAATCAGGATCAAAGCAGATGCTGAGACTCATAGCCAAACTTTAGGCACAGTTCATGGAATCTTATGAAAGAAGGGGAAGACAGAAAGACATGGAGGAGACAGGAGCTCCACAAGGAGAGCAACAAAACTAAAAAATCTGGGCACAGGGGTATTTTCTGAGACTGATACTCTAACCAAGGACCATTCCTGGAGATAACCCAGAACTCCCGCACAGATGTAGCCATGGCAGTTCAGTGTCCAAGTGGGTTCCCTAGTAAGGGAAACAGGGACTGTCTCTGACAGAAGATCTTTTATTGTAACAGGATTGTTTTACCTATTCTGGGCTTTTGTTTTTCCATATGAAACTGAGAACTGTTCTTCCAAGGTCCATAAAAAAAAAAAAAAAAAAAAAAAAAAAAAAGCAAAACAAAACTGTGTTGGTATTTTAATGGGAATTACATTGAATCTGTAGATTGTTTTTGGAAGGATAATGATTTTCACTGTTAATCCTACAAATTGTGGTACATTTACTAAATGCAAATAAATGGGAGCAGATGCAGAGACCCATAGCCAAATATTAGGCAGAGCCTGGAGAATCTTTCAGAAGGTGGGAAGCAACGGTTGTAGGAGCCAGTGGGGTCAAGGATACCAAGAGAACATGGCCCCCAGAATCACCTAATTAGGGCTCATGGGGACTCACAAAGACCAAAGCAGCAATCATGGAGCCTGTGCCAGTCTTTGCTGGGTCCTATGCATATATGTTGTGGTTATTTAGCTTAGGTTTTTTGTGGGATTCCTATCAGGGAGAGTGGAGTGTCTCTGACTTTTTCTTGCTCGTGGGAACTTTTGGTCCATCTTGGTTTTATTATGCAACCAAGACATGAGAGTCTTTCGCTAATAATATTTTATCTTGTATTGCCATGTTGCATTGATATACCTGGAAGTCTTTTTTTTTTTCTTCTGAAGGGAAATAGAGGAGAGCGGAAGTGTGTGTGCAGGAACTGATAGGAAGGGAGAGTAGAGAAACTATAATCAGGATGCATTGAATGAGAAAAGAATAAATGAAAAGAAAAATATGGAAAAAGTAAATGGATTTTACAATGTTATACATGCAGATTTATGAAATAAATTTACAAAGTTCTAAATGTAAAGAAAAATTGTACTATAAAAAAATCAACACATTTCCAATATTTCTACCCATATTGTTGAGAACTTCATATAGGTAAGTATATTATTAAAGTAAGTGTAAAAATGCAGAGATAAAATATTGTATCATACTTATTTTAAAATACAGAGAACATCAATAAATAATATGAAACATTTGGAAAAATTAAACAAATTTTACTTTTATTAGTGATAGAAATATTGAAATGTTGATGTTATGCAAAATCAACAGAATATACATAGAAGTCTGAATATACATTGAATATACATAGAAGTCTGATTTTTTTAATAAATTATTATTGGGGTGAAACAATATTATAATAGATAAAGCAATTTGCTAAACTAACAAAACTAAATAAATTAAAGGAAAAATGGAAAAATAAATGAAAGAAGTTATGGAAGTTAATCTTTATTGTCCACTTGACACAGTTTGGAATCATCCAAGCAACACACCTCTGGATATGTTTGCTAATGTGTTACCTGATATAATTTACTTGGAGGAAGATCCATTCTCCTGTGAGCAACATAATCTTTTTTTTTTATTTTTGTAAATTTGTATTTCTTCTTTTTCTTTTTTTATAGTTTATTATTTTTTAATTTTTTATGAATTACACTTTATTTACTTTGTATCACCCCCTGTGGTTCCCTCTCTTCTCCCCTCCCCATTCCTCCCCCTTCTCCACACATGCCCCTCCCCAAGTCCACTGATAGGGGAGGTCTTCTTCTTCTTCCTTCTGATCCTAGTCTATTGGTTCTCATCAAGAGTGGCTTTGTTCTCCTCTATAGCCTGGTAAGGCTGTTCCTCCTCAGGGGGGAGGTGATCAAAGAGCCCCCACTGAGTTCATGTCAGAGACACTTCCTGTTCCCCTCACTATGGAACCCACTTGGAGACTGAGCTGCCATGGGCTACATCTGTGCAGGGGTTCTAGGTTATCTCCATGCATGGTACTTGGATGGAGTATCAGTCTCAGGGAAGACCCCTGTGCTCCGATTCTTTGGTTCTGTTGCTCTCCTTGTGGAGCTTGTGTTCTCTCCAGAACATAATCTTGAAGCAAAACAGATAAAATAGAAACTGACTGATCAGAAGTATATATCTCCCTTTGCTTCCTGACCACAACATCTCACAATGCTTCACAGAATGCTGGAGACTGCCAGCAGAGTCTAATGGTACCTGAGTGGGGAGTAAGGACAAATCACACTACACAGGAGATCAGCTTGAGAGGGCTGTCAGTCTCGTGGATTTATTCCAGGGTTCATAATTTATAGACAAAGAAAAAAAAAAAAAAAAAAGTCACATCAATACAAAAAGAAAAAGGTGTGGAAACGCCTAACATCTTTTCTTTTCTTTTTTTTGTTTGTTTGTTTGTTTGTTTGTTTATTTTTTTTATTTTTATCAGTTACATTTTATTAATTCTGTATCCCAGCCGTGCCCCGAACCCTCGTTCCCTCCCAGTCCCTCCCTCCCTCCCTCATCACCACTGTGCCCCTTTCCAAGTCCACTGAATGGGGGGGTTCAAAAACGACTTCCCCAGGTGAAAACAACAAAGCAGCTTAACAAGCAGCTCTCCACACCACAGTATGAGTCCTAGTGATCCAACTCAGTTCTTCAAGGTTGGCCACGGGTGTGTTGCCTTAGCGAGAGGCTATCTGAGTCCAGGTGCCAGAAGCTTCCAGGTTACCTGGAGCATCAGGATTATCCAGCTAAACTACAGACTTGGAAATGAAAGACAGCACACCTTTCCTGGATTTCTTCCAGTATGGCCAGGATGTATATTTTTCCTGCCAGCCATAAGCTCCTTGGAATCATGAATTATGAGGCTCACTATAGATTTAAAATAATAGGCCATATAGTTAGGCTTTTCTCTGAGTAGCTCATAGCTTAAAATATCCCATTTATAGTAAACTACATTCTTTCACATGGCTGCTCAGGTGACATGAGTCTTTCTCCCTCACATTCTTCCCAGGGACTCCCCCATGCCTGGGTCTGTATCAGAATTCTTTCTGCCTATTAAATGCCCAACATTCTATTCTAATCTTTCCTATAGGCCATAGGATTTTCAATTTATAATAATGCATTCATCCCATACAAAAGACTTTTTTCTCTAGAATTTCCCCTTTTAGTTTTGGACTAGTTTTCTTATAAAATAAACTATATGCAATAATAATTATGAAATCTATCACATAAGAATTACATTCATAGTGTTCATTCCATTTGTACTTGGCAATTTTGGAGAAAATATTCTGCCATCTATATTATCTTGTGTTCAGAGCTCTGTGTAAAAATAATTTTCATTTAAAACATTTTATTAAATCCTAGAAAATCTTAAGCTTTATAACAATAACTTAAGACCACAAGTATGTAGTCTTCACTCCATCAAAGACTTGAGAAGAAATAAATTATTACCTGAGTATGTAGAAATTACTGGCAAGCAGCTTCCAATACTACTGAATTGACACAGTACTAGCTGCCACAAAACTTCTCTAGAACATTGGAGGGTCAAGATTCTGGCTATAACGAAAAAATCTGCTATAAACATAGTTGAGCAAGTTGCCTTTGTTGTATGGCAGAATGTATTTTGGGTATATACCCAAGAGAGGTATATTTGGGTCTTGAGGTAGAGTTTTCTAAGAAAGCACCAAATTGATTTCCAATGTGGTTGTACAAGTTAACAAATCCACCAGCAATTGAGGAATGTTCATCTTTCTTCACACTCTTGCCAGCATGTGCTGTCACTTGAGATTTTGATCTTAGCCATTCTGACTGGTGTGAGATGGAACCTCAGAGTTGATTTGATTTTCATTTCCCTGATGACTAAGGAAATTGAGCATTTCTTTAAATGCTTTTGGTCATTTGAGATTACTCTACTGAGAAGTTTCTGTAGGTTTCCCTCAACCACAGAATGAATAAAGAAATGGTGGCATATTTACACAATGAAATATTACTCAGCTATTAAAAACAAAGAAATCATGAAATTTGCAGGCAAATGGATGAAACTAGAAAAGATCATCCTGAGTGATTAATTGTAATTAATTAATTAATATAAAAAGAATACCTCTCACCTCACTTGGCAGGTAGTAAATGACTCATTTGTAGCACAAAAAACTGTATTCATGCATATTTGAATGAATGAATGAATGAATGAATGAATGAATGATCTCAACAATGGAATGGTAGAATACTCATTTCTACTTTTGTTCTGCTTTTTAAAAATAAAGCTCTTATTGTTCATTAAGGGAGATCATCACAGTAACTGGACCTTCATATTTTGATGACTGTACAAAATAGTATAGCAGAAATATGAGTTCTGTATAATAATTTTGTCAAAGCAGAAAACATCATATTTTGACTGGGACAGAGCAGATAAAATTAATGTTGTGACTACACAGGTAGTCATAATTTATTGGTACTTACTGTTCTTTATAATTAATTATCACAAGAAAAACCAATTGAGACAGTCATTGTGGGAGTACAAGTTAAATTTCTTGTAAGAGTTTGGGCATAAAGCAGAAAGAATTTCTTCCAAAGTTTATATGTGGTGCCATTAATTTAGACTATGCTGCAATGTTAGTTTAATTTCAAACATAAAGAGGGTATTGCACTTTAATTGTTTTAACTTATTATAGTCTGAGTGAATATAAAGAATTTCAGAAGAGATGCAATAAGAATTATATAAAAAAATGATTAATTTGCATTTCGGTACTCTGAAGATTACAGACTATTCTAGCAGCTTCATGTAATTCCTTAATCCAATGTAAGCAGATTCCCTTGAATCTTTGTTGACCCATACCTTCTTCAAATTTTTTTGGAAATATATTATCTCTATATTCACAAACAAGCACACACACTCATGTACACATCTATATATCCATGCTTAACATAGAAAAATAAAAATAATAAACAAAAGTTATTATAACAAAAATGTCTGTGTCCAGACTATAAGATTTAGCACATAATCTCCCACTTATTTACATTTATACTAAAGAGCTGATTGTTTCTCCATCATTGGAAAAAAGAAAGCATTGCTAATATTTGTAGAATAGTTTCCTTTCTATGATCATTGAAATTCACATGAAACCTCTCTACAGATTAGGTGAAATACATTTCAAATGAGAATAATCTTTTTTTCTTTTTCTTCTTGGATAAAGCAATATATGGTTAAGCTATTACAAATTGTGCATATAGTCTTTTTAAATATTTTTTTTATTTTTATTAATTACACTTTATTCATTTTTTATCCCTCCATAAGCCCCTCCCTCCTCCTCTCCACGTCCCATCCTCCCTCCTCATTCTTCACGCATGCCCCTCCCCAAGGCCACTGATAAGGGAGGTCCTCCTCTCCTTCCTTCTGATCTTAGTCTATCAGATCTCATCAGGAGTGGCTGCATTGTCATCTTCTGTGGCCTGGTAAGGCTGCTCCCCCCTCAGGGAAAGGTGATCAAAGAGCAGGCCAATCAGATTATGTCAAAGGCAGTCCCTCTTCCCATTACTATGTAACCCACTTGAACAATAAACTGCCATGGGCTACATCTGTGCAGGGGTTCTAGGTTATCTCCATGCCTGGTACTTGGTTGGAGTATGAGTCTCTGGGAAGACCCCTGTGTCCAAATTTCTGGTTCTTTTGCCTTTCAGAGGCTCTCCATGGCGGGTTTCTAGCTTGTTTCCTGTTTTCTTTTTCTTCTGATGTCCTTCCTCTTTGCCTTTCGGGATGGGGATTGAGCATTTTAGTCAGGCTAGTGCATATAGTCTTAAATAATTCTTTCTGAAAAAAAAAATACTGAGAATTTTCTTGACCCTCTTTTGTTTTAATCCATTGCTTGTCTTTTTTTAATATTTTTTTTTATTTTTAAATAATTTTATACATTCACTTGTATCCCAGCTGTAGCCCTCTCGCTCTTTCCCTCCCAATCCTTCCCTCCTTCCCTCATGCCCTCCCTGCCCCCTTCCGAGTCCACTGAGAGGGGGTGTCCTCCTCTTCTTCCATCTTGACCTAGCTTATCATGTATCTTCAGAATGGTTGCAATGTCCTTATCTGTGGCCTAACAAAGCTTCTCCTACCTTGGAGGGGAAGTGAAGCTCAATGAGCCAGACATTGAGTTCATGTCAGAAACAATTCCTATTCCCCTTACTAAGGAACCCACTTGGATATTGAGCTACTATGGACTATGTCTGAGCAGGGGTTGTAGGTTATATCCATGCATGGTCCTCTGTTGGATAAACAGTCTCAGAGAACACCCCTGTGCCCAGATATATTTGGACCTTGTGGGGCTCCCTGTCCCTTCTAGGTTATACTAATTCCTTCTTTCTTCATACACTCTGCCAAAGGGTTGGTTATGGGTCTCAGCATCTGCTTTGATACACTGCTAGGTAGAGTCTTTCAAGTGTTTTCTGTGGTAGGCTACTGTCCTGTTACTTGTTTTCTCCTACTTCCAATGTCCATCCCCTTTGTCTTTCTAAGTGAGGATTGATCATCTTACCCCTGGCCTTCTTTCTTGTTTATCTTCTTTAGGTGTACATATTTAAGTATGTTTATCCTATCTTATAGGTCTAGTACCCACTTATAAGTGAGTATATACCATGTGTTTTTTTCTGCTCCTGGTATATCTCACTCAGGATGATTTTTTTCTAGATCCTACCATTTGCTTGCGAAATTCATGATTTCCTTGTTTTAAATTGCTGAGTAGTATTCCATTGTGTAAAAGTACCACAATTTCTGTATCCATTCTTCCGTTTGTGGACATCTGGGTTGTTTCCAGGTTCTGGCTATTACAAATAAAGCTGCTAAGAAATCAAAGAAGACATCAGAAGATGGAAAGATCTCCCATGCTCATGGATCAGTAGGATTAACATAGTGAAAATGGCCATCCTGCCAAAAGCAACCTACAGATTCAATGCAATTCCCATCAGAATACCAAGACAATTCTTTACAGACCTTGAAAGAAAAATTCTCAAATTCATATGGAGAAACAAAAAATCCAGAATTTCCAGAACAATCCTGTACAACAACAGATCCTCTGGAGTTATCTCCATCCCTGATCTCAAGTTGTACTACAGAGCAATAGTAATAAAAACTGCAATAATTCAAGCAACCCAATTAAAAAATGGGGTATGGAGCTAAACAGAGAATTCTCTGTAGAAGAATATAGAATGGAGAGAAACACATAAGGAGATGTTCAACATCCCTACAGATCTGAGAGATGCAAATCAAAATGACCCTGAGATTTCACCTTACACCCATCAGAATGGCTATGATCAAAAACTCAAGAGAAAACAAATACTATCGAGGTTGTGGAGAAAGGGGAACCCTCCTCCATTGCTGGTGGGAATGTAAACTGGCACAACCACTATGAAAATCAATCTGGTGCTTTCTCAGGCAATTAGGAATAGTGTTAGCTCAAGATCCCGCTATACCACTCCTAGGCATATATCCATTGCTTGTCTTAAGAAATACAGCCATCACTACATTTTATAGTCCTTTTCTGAATAATGTCTCATAATTGATATAACTTGGTCCTCAGTTGTACAATTTATTTTGATGTATTTTGATGCTGTTTTATCTTTCCCATCATAATAATTTATAGATTATTTTTAGGATTTTCCTAAATATTCCTTAACACAAAATGTATCAACATTTTAAAATAACCTATCAATCTTCATTACATAATCCTGTTTTTTTTTTTCAGATTGAACTTCATAATACATATTGTCACCACTTGCTTTGTCTTATTTGTTTTTAAAAAATTATGCCCAATTTGAATGTGAAAGTTTTGCTTTATCTTATTCTATCTTGTTTTGTCCTGTCTGGTTGTTTTCTCTTGGAAGCCTACTCCTTTTTTGAAGAAGAAACAGGAAATGGGGGAAGAGAAGTGAACATGCCAGGAGGCAACAAGGAGGAATGGAGGGAGTTTAAACTGTAGTAGGCTTGTGTTGTTTTAGAGAAGACTCTATTATCAATAAAAAAGAAAATTAAACAAATAAAATCATTACTTTAATGTTTTTATTAATATTACTATATTTGTCATATATAATTTCTTTTTTCTACAGTCTCTCCCATCCTCCTCTCCCCTTGGTCTCAAATTCTTTGAATTTTTATTATTTTACACACACACACACACACACACACACACACACACACACACCTTATCTAGCCCATTTATTATTATTATGTGTTTAAGGCTGACCACTTAGGATTGGTAAACCCAGTGCTGGGCTTCTCCTTGTAGAAAAATGAGACTTCCTTTCTCTAGATCCTGTAGTGTTTCATCTAGGACTGAAATCTTTAGATATTGTTGCTATCATTTTTGTCTTTTCTACTGGTAGTGTCATTATGAAGATATTGTTTGGACAACCATATCGTTAAAATGTCATTGAAGCTTCTCCGTCATATCTAGAAGACGTCATTAGTGTCAGGAATCCTGGTTCAATACCTCTTAAAAAATGTTGGTCCCTTTTCTGTGACGTTCTTTGAGAAGTACATATAGGAACTGCACCATAGATGTGTCACTAGAGGCGAGGGACAGCACAGATACTTATTCTCTGTGTTTAACCTACAAGAGATCTTGGCAATTGCTTACATCTGAAACAAAAGCAAATTTATTTAAAAAATGTTGAGAGAGCCATATAATAGTGGGTATAAGGAAAAGTTTTCCAAATACAGTTAGAAATTATATTGGTTTAAGGAACAACAGTAGGTTCTTCTCCAGGCAACTAGAGATGGCTAACTTTAGAGTACCAAGCATATGAATTCCCCCCTTTCTGAGTGGTCTGTAAGTCCGGTTATATAACTATTGGTTACTCTTTAGATAAAAATCCCTCTTTTATACCAGTTTAGATATATTGATATGATAGTTACTTTTTTTTCTGTTCATAGGCATTACACTGGTTCATTGTACCAATTGTTCCTATCCCTTAGCACCTGAATAACCTTCAGATACTGTGACACTTCCAGGCCCAGATATAGATAGGACTTCAGGCAAACGCCAGCTTGATTCCTAGAAGTCCTATGTATGATGTATGTATACCCAGCAGAAATTTATATTCAACTTTGGGGAGAAAACCAAGGACTATAGCAATAACATATAGTTTTGGAAGTCTCTTGGATGCTAACTAACAACTCTAAACTTAGCCCGGGGCTCTTGTTCAGCATCTGCATTACTATTTGTCATTTCATTCTACTTGTCATTTCAACTCTATCATCTAAAATCTCTCTCTCTCTCTCTCTCATCTATCTATCAATTTGTATGTATACACACATGCTACGTGTATACACTGTATATGTATTAATGGGACTTTAAATAATGTTTCCTTCTAACATTTTTATCATTAATATTATTTATCTCTTCTTCATTCCTCTCCTTCTGTATCAACTTCAGCTGCAACTCTCTAGTTAAAACCTCATCCAGTTTTTCTTAGTCATCCTTCATACCAGATAAATAAATTTCAAATATACAAAACCTCAAATCAATGAATATGTGTAATATGTAGGAACATACAACATTTGGAGAACAGAAGCAGCAACAGCAACAAAACCTACTTATTTCTGCTTATGAGCTTGAGTCAGGAACATTCTAATAGAATCTAAATTTAATTCTGATTTTTGTCTACTATGAAAGCATTAGGTTCTTTCAATTATACAATCAAACAAATACCTTGACCTGTAATCTTGCTTAAGGAAAGGGTTTTGTGCTAATTGATATTCATTTAGAAGTTTCACTAGCTACTTTTTCCCCCTTGACATGGTTTAAATAGCACTTCGTTTTACTGTCTGCAATACGCTGACAAGGAATCTTTAAAGTATTGAAATATTCATGTTGGAACCATTCCCTAGTGTTTTCTCAGTTTTGCAAGAACAAAACAAGAAGTAGCTTTGTAGGTATCAGCAATATTGGGAACTTCCAAAATAAACTTTGTAAGTGGAGTACTGGAGAACATCCTGAGCTTGCAAACTTACCAACCTAAACAAAGTTGGCAATGACTCAGACATTGAGAAAAAAAATATGGATACAGTTGTAATAGTGGCATAGAGATGTCTATGTATATAATTACCTAAAATCTTGAAAATATTCTTACTTGTAAAATTATTACTCATAGCCAACTTTTGGGAAGAGTGCAGGGGGGTAGAAAGACTTGTAGGGAACAGGAGCTCCACAAGGAGAACAACAGAGCCAAAAAGCCTGGGCACAGTGGGGACTGCAGAGACTGATGAACCAACCAAGGACCATGCATGGAGAGGATAGAGACCCCTGCTCAGATGTAGCCCATGGGCAACTCAGTCCCCATGGGTGTACCCTAGTAAGGGGAGCAGGAGGAGTCACTGGCATGAACTTGTTTGCCTGCTCCTTTGATTACCCCTCCCTGGTGAGGTGGTCTTACTGAGCCACAGAGAAAGAGGATCCAGACAGTCTTCATGAGACTTGGTAGGCTAGGATCAGATAGTAGGGGAGGAAGATTTCTTCTATCAGTAGAGTAAGGGAGAGACACAGGGTAGGATTGGGAGAAGGTAAGGGAGGGGGCTACAACCCAGAGTGAATAAACTGTAATAAAGAATAATAATAAAGAAAAAACCTGAAAAATTAAAATTCATATTCAGATAGGATAATAATGATTGCATTGTATTAAGGCACTATGCCCTTGCAAGTACAAAAAACGCTAAAGAATAAGGAAATGAATGGAATTTAGCATGCACACACACACACATATTAGCTTAAAGCACTACATTTTATGAAGAAACTTCTGACTTGTATAATAAAGTATGAGGATGAAAAATATGCAGAAATAGTAGCAATGACAAAAAAATGTACATAATGGTTTCCTGTGACTATAGTATTATTCTTTTGTGCATAGTTTTGTTTTACATTGTTTTTGGTTAACATGCTCCACAGAATGTAAAATTATTAATTGGAGAACTCAAAAAATAACTATTTATACTTTCAGTAGTTAAGCATATAAGTATATATGAACATCGTATCAATTGAATTTGAACTATATGATTTCCAAGGAAATGCTATAACTCTGACCTACTACTTTACCTACAGTTTATAAATTTTAACTTGAACACAATTTAATAGTGTCATGAAATCTTGAGCCACCTTGTT
>REGO01000339.1:892369-911087 GCA_010120015.1 Rhombomys opimus
TGCGGCACACAGAGACTGAACCACCCAGCGAAAACCATGCACGGGTTGGACCTATATTCCCTACACATATGTAGCAGACGTGCAGCTTGGTCATAGTGTGACTTCCCTAACAACGGGAGTAGGCACTGTCTCTGACCGTGTTGCTGACTGCTGGATCCCTTTCCTTTAGCTGGGATGCCTTGTCTGGCCTAAGTGTGAGAGAATTGCTCTTAGTCCTCCTGAAACTTCAGATGCTAGGGTAGGTTGCTAACTCCCCTCTCTGAGAAGGATAGGGGAAGATGGGGGAGGGGCGTAAGAGTGGAACTGGGGGGAGAGGAGAGGTCTGGGATCAGGCTGTAAAGAGACTAAATTAATAAATAAATAAGCAAACAAACACACAAATAAATAAATAAATAAATGAATAAATGAATAAATAAATAATTGAAAAAAAAGGTTCTCTTTGAAGGCTTCCTCTTTAGGTTGCTACTATTTTGGGGAGCGGGGTGAAGGCAGGGATTGTTACAAAGGCCTTTTACATCTTTCTTAACTATGTGTCTGTAATAATCACTGCAAAAGTATGTTCCTTGCTTTTTACAGTCAGCAGGAGCAAGGTTCATGGGCTTTCACATGGTTTCTGTCACAGACCGAGAACAAGCAGCCTCGGCCGTCAGTGTCGACCTCAGCACAGATATGTTTACTGTAGGTCACATCGCCTTAGTTGTTCCTCATTAAGAAGAATTCACTGAGTAGGCCTATTACTATTCCACTCAGTTCAAAGCTGAATGTTTTAGATTCCACAGCTGATGGAATTTCAGCAATTTAGTACATTCGATACACTAAATTGATCAAATTGAGCACTGCCATGACCATATACTGTTCAACTTATTACCTATTATTTATTCATCTTGTTAAACCTCGCTCAAAACAATTATGTAAAATTTAAATAAAAAAATAAATTGGTCTAAGGAGCTCCTTTTTTGACATCAATGAAGAGATACGGAGTCAAAGCCCTGAGGCAAAGTGTTCAGACCTAAACAAGACAACAATATCACTCCCTTCCCAGCTCAGAATTGAGTAAAATCACAGATGGTGAGCCAGGGGATGGGAAGGAGGCCATGGCATTCTATCTTCTGTACATACCATGGATATCGCACTCAGCAGCTTGTAAAAGCTCTGCATACCTGCCTGAGATTTACCTGTGGGAGGCATGGAGATCAGTGTCCTCACAGATACGCACTAGTGGAACCTAGAATATTAATCACACAGCATTTTTATTTACTTTTTTTTTTTTAAAGGACATATAAAACGTGTTCCACATAAGTCTTGGAACAGACATGTTTACTAGCCTGGTGATCTTTGTATTATCTCTATCTATGTGGGAAAGAGCACACTTATCCCCCAAATCCTTATAGCGAGATTGTTTTTCTCCAATGCAGACCCTAATTGTGAGATTTTTTTTTTTTTTTTTTGGCACATTATAGGCCCTACCTTTATGGAGGTTGTCACATGTAGTCAGTCAAAAGATCCCATCTTTATATAGGTATCACAAGTACTTTGCAGAGAGTTTAGGTGTAGTCATGTCCTACTTTGTTTTCCAAGGAGATTTATGTATGCTTTAATATACATATGGAATTGAGTAAGTATCAGCAGAAAAATTTTCACCAAATTGTGAAAATAGTGTCTAAAAATGCCTAAAATAAATTACTTGTGGTCAGAGACCTAAAACTTGAACAATAGTTCCTTAGACTTAGTCCGTTTGAAAAGAATTTCCTTCTTGGGTCCCTTGGATCATTACTCTGATGGCTGTTGTTGTCACAGGAACTCTCACAATACAAAATATCAGTCCAGTAAAAATTCTAGCATATTTAGCAGAGGTGCTCTGCAAGCACAGGCAAAAGTAATGGGCCTCAGTGATTTACTTAAAAAGAAAGACATGAAGTTGTGAGGGGAAAATTTTGAGTGTGAGGTTAGTGAAGTATGAGATGAAAATAAAGCGACATCATATTTAATTGTATACATGCATAAACATTTCAAGAATACAAAAAGCATTTTAGAAAGATCATCTTTCAGCATTTCATTAAAGTAAGATAAAACATTCATATTTCACAGAAAATTATCGCTTTACATATCTGACGATACATTATTTCTATTTTGTTATACTCTATAAATCAGTATTCTTTATCTTATTCTTCTTGATGCACAATTTTTATTTTCTTTCACTATTCTTTAATTTATTTTACCTCATATATCTGATGCTCAGAAAGAGTGATTTGCTATTGTCTTCCCATTTTCCCATTTACATAAAAGGTACATTGTCTTATTTTCCTATTTTTCTAGTATAAACAGATTAAACATTAGGTGTGTGTGGCTTGCCTGTCGGCATAATGTTCTTTTGGAATGTATACACTTTACACTTTTTCATTCAAATGCTGATTTTTCTCCCCCACTATCTGGTTTCAATCTGGACATTGCATTGTGATACTTATTATAAGCATCACCTGTCTCAGTGTGTGTAAGCATGCCACCATTTGTTCTCCAATTTGTCAATTAAAACAACCAGCCACAATGTTAAGCAATGGAGAGGATAGGGTGGGACATCCTGGTTCAGAGTGGGAGGAGAGGAAGGAAGCAGGAGGAGAGAAAGGACTAGGAGGAGCAGAAGCTGGGAGAGAGAACTGGAGGAGAGGTCTTGAAACAACATGGAGAAATCAACCGGACCTAAGATATCACTGAAAACAAGTATAATAGGTGAATCTGAATGAACTATGCAGTCTTGGAGGTTTAGGATGGAGTAACTATTGCCCAGCACTGTCTTCTAGGTAACTGAATGAATCCTAGTCTCTGTGTGGTGATTTGCTTATACAGCTGTTTAGGACTAACCACAGCTTTACTAAAAGATATGTCAATAGTAAATATTACTGCCAAAGTACAACACTTGTCTTAGGTTGTCTTTTTGCTTTACAACTTTCAGTATTGCTGTAAGATTCAGTATCATTTCCTTATATCATGTTTCTCTTCCTTATATGAACACTTCAATTTAAAATATATTCAGCTCCTGGGAGTTTCTTCAAAACTCACTAACTAAGATGTTTTGGACTGTTTTGTATTAGTCTACTTCTTTCATCTCACACAGAAAGTATTTTGGAAAGGATTTTTTTTCCTTTTCTTTTCCATCTTTAGTCTTCTGTCTCTTAAAGTTTCTCATTTATTTTAATAACATAAAAAACGCCTTTGTTTTATATTGTATTTGATATATATATATATAAAATTTAAATTAATATCTTAAGATATGTTATTTATAAGGACTTTTAAACTATTTCATATGAGTAAATGTTTTTGCAGATCTAACTTAATAAGCCCCATTTTATACATATTTTTACTCTGTGACAAATATAAGAGAAAAACAGTTTAGAATAGAGAGGGTTTGTTTTGATTCATGGTTTTTGAGTTTTCTGTGCAAGGTCACTTAATTCCTTTATGCCCTACTGTGAGGAGGCAGTACACCATGGAAGTTAATATGGGGCTCAATAAACTTTCCTAACTCATTTTTGTCAGGAGTCTGAGTGGTTAAAAAGAAGAGGATGTCGCAGTGAAGATACAATCTTTGATAATTGAGTCTCACTGTGCTCCACTTCCTAGCATAATACCAACTCTCAAAAATGCCTTCAAGTATGAGTCTCTCACTAATTTTGTATTTAGTAAGTACTAGGATAGGTGTTAGCTCACAGCCACTCCATAATCCCCTCCATGTGAAGACAGCTGCACTATGAACCAAACATTCTGCAGACAGTGAATGAAAAAGAAACCTTATTTCCAAAACTCTACCACTCACAAATCAGTTTTTTATTTTCCATATAGATTAAAAAACTCAACCTCATATCAAAAGGTATGCTAGAATATACCATATTGTTTGCTGTCCTGTCTTGAAAATTGACATATGGTTTTGTAAGTGTATATCCTTTAGTTTTCAATTATGGAATATCTCATATTTTTCCACAGTTTATATTTTACTCAAAATATCTGGGCAGTTTTCAAGTAGAAATGTAATGAATGTCCAAAAAGAAAAACAAACTCTAGTCATTTTTACATGTTGTTCTGCTTCTTTCCATGACACTGTGGGTCTTGAAATTTCAAAGCCCTAAAGCAATCTGTGTGAAACAGGGCTTATTTTTCTTGTCAAAGAATGGGTTTCTACTGCTTAGTTATAACTGGCTTTCTCTCCACAGCTCTGTTCACATGAAATCCCTCCCTTTTGTTTGGCAGATATCCACAGATGCTTTGTATTTGTCTTTATCTCCTTCCTTTCCTTCATTTCCATTCCTTAAAAGTGCATACGTATTAAGTTATATGATAATTTTAGTAGTTTATAGAGCTCTATAGGTCTTGTGAACATTACATTTGAAACCTCCGTCAAAATTAGAATTTGCTGAATAGTAACTTATAAATGTTCCTAAGGTTTTCAAGCTAAGATGAAGCCAGCACTGACTTGTTTGTATTTGTCACATTAAAAAAAATCAATATTTTATACAAGAACTGACACAGTGATGAAAACCCTTCTTAACTATGTGAACACCAAGATATGAAACTAAGTATGAAACTTCTGCATGAAATGAGGACACTTCAGACGTTAGGAGTGACTTATAACCTATAGAATGTCAGCTCTTCCCTGAGGTACAGAAATGTGGAGACCTAAGATAATTGTGATTTCTTTCTTACGCTACCTATCTTTGCATTATGTATCTTTTATATGAATAGGTTTGAGAATATATATAGTGACTGCAGTTTATTTATTTACTTAGTTTGCTTACATTTAGTAACTTGGTACAGGCCTTCAGTGTCTGAGAACTATCTCCATAATGGAGCATGACAGTGAATTTCTGATAACAATGCCTCTACCTTTTAAATACAGTGTTTTGAAGGCATGCACAATCATTCACAGTTTATAAAGTTCTGGGGACCAAAGTCAAGGCTTCTTTATGCTAGGCAGAGACTCTAGCAAATGAAATATATTCCAGACTCTGAATATTATCAAAGTTTGTTTATTTCTTGAAGTGTTTGAAATACCATATAGCTACATAGATATATGCATATACATATATTTTCCTAAATACAACAGCACAATCTGCTCAGCCTTTATTATATTAATTGCATATATGTTTTCAGGGCTAATCATTTGTTATTGTATAATCAATTGGTGTGCTATCCCTTGAGGAAGACAAATTGTCCCATTTAATATATTTCTACAATATTTTTAATAAAATAAGTTAAAATATTCTATCACTTTTTACATATAAGTAACATTAATCAGACTGAGATTATTATATTTACATATCTAGGAACACACATGTACACACAAACATTCTAATCTCAAACTAAATAAATAAATAATAACAAAAACTCATCTGCTGAAATGTACTATACATTTTACTAAAAAACTAGGGAATATTTGTGAGTACATGAAGTAGCAGATATGTGAGGTACAGGCAACGATCGCAAAAGCCTAATGCAGCTGGGCTTTGTTCATGGCTTCTGTGATTTCATGATATCCAGAGTAAATTTTGTCTTCTAGGGAACAGGATCTCATGGTACTTAGTATCTGAAGATAAATTGGATATTTTCAATTTATACATTTGTCTCTCAGGCACACAAAATTGTTCACTAGGACCTGTTAAGACATAAATTCCCAGAGGTTTTGGATCCATACACCTGTCCTTAATCACCATGTATCAAAGACTCTTTGGGGTCTCCTTTCTAAATGTAGCTATGATGATTCACAGTTTCTTGTCACGTCTAAAAATAAAGACATTACAGAACGTGGTGAATTTTGCTACAGAACTGAAGTAAGATTATTCAAATACTTTGAAAATTGTTTATGTAAATGTTTAGAACGTGATTCAGGATCTGTGAGGAGATGACTCAATGGGTAAAATTTTGCTGCGCAAACAAGAGAACCTGAGTCTCCAGCACCAGAGTCCAAATCAAAGCCAGATACATTGGTGTGCAAGTATTTTCTCGGTGCTTTGGAGGCAAAGACAGAAGCGCTGTGGAGGCTCCATGGCCAGCAGTCTAAGCAGAGGGTGAGCTTCAGGTTCAGTGAGAGATTCTTGTAAAAAGGAAGGTAGAGAATAACAGATGAAGGGTCCTACTCGGCCTTCTGGAGTCTTCAAGAAGTGTGGGTGTGCACACATATACTTAAAAAGAGGCACACATACACATGTACACACAAACACACACACAGCCCACAAAAAAACACTAAACAAAAATAAATAAATCATACTGATACTTAGGAAATATCCTACAAATTTTTTTGTTTTACTCAGTGTTTCTTTGATGTCACAGAAGCCATGAACAAAGCCCAGCTGCATTAGGCTTTTGCGATCGTTGCCTGTACCTCACATATCTGCTACTTCATGTACTCACAAAAAAAATCTTAGGACTCGGTAAAATGCTAAGAGACATAGATTCTAAGTTATTATATAATTTCTGAAATGTAAACATATTTCATAGACTGGATGGTATAACTATGCTCTACAGTTATATTAATTTCTATATATGTGTTTGATTGCTTTCATTCTACATAAATTTTGGAAATAAAACGTGGAAAGCAGATCACTGAATCCAGTGTTAGGGACAAGTAATATTCACCCTACCTTTAAATTAGTTGAAAATAGCTTATCACTGGCATTTGTTTAAAAAAATCCTCTAGTTTTAATATTTATACATATATATATATATTGCCATAAATATACACTAATTTTTTAAAATTAAAACCAATACATTTATAGGCCATACAGCAACATTTTTTTAAGTTCATAGAAAACTGCTTTAAGCAGGAATAGGTTAATTATGCCAGACAAAATAGGTAATACATAACTATCATGTTTATGAGGTTTTAAAATTCATGGAACAGAGACTGTCTCTGAAATGAACTCAGTGACTGGCTCTTTGATCCCCTCCCCCTGAAGGGGGAGCAACCTTGCCAGGCTACAGAGAAGACAAGACAGCCAGCCCTGATGATACCTGATAGGCTAGGATGAGATCGAAGGAGAGGAGGACCTCCCCTATCAGTGGACTTGTAGAGGGGCATGGGAGGAGATGAGGAAGGGAGGGTGGGATTGGAAGGGAATGCAAGAGGGGGCTACAAAGTGAATAAACTATAATTAATATAAACAATAAAAATTTAAAAATCCATCTAATACATTGATGAAAAAATTTATGCAATTTTGCAAAATTAAGTGTTATACACTATAAATATGGTGAATATTATGAAACTATTCTGAAAATGTAATTATTTCTGTGCATATTTCATTTTAATTTTAAAATCTTTGCTGGTGTTTTTAACACACCACAAATAATTTCAACAAAGAATAAAATGATAGTTTAAATAATAGTACTCAGCATTATTTAATAGTTATTTTATTTTCAAATATTAATTTTTAGATAGCAAATGTTTTCTCACATTTGTATTTTCCATTAGAAATTCAGCTTGGAGCTAAGAAGACACTCTTTCAGGGACATATCAGTAATAAAAGAGCTTTTATGAACCTAATAGCTCTGACATTTCACATCTGTATTAAAAATTAATGAGAAACCCAATGCAGCAGTCTTGATGAGATCTGATAGGCTAGGGTTAAATAGAAAGGGAGGAGGACCAACCCTATCAGTGGACTGGGGGAGGGACAAGGGAGGAGAGGAGGAGAGGATGAAGGGAGGGTGGGATTGGTACTGGATGAGGAAGAGGACTACAGCTGGGATAAAAAGTGAATGAATTGTAATTAATAAAAATAAAAACATAAAAAATTAATGGTGTAATGTAATCATGCATGATCAATGTGAGTATGATGAATATGAGTCAGACATTGTTTTAATCATCAGTAAATAAACATTGTCCACATATAGATGACTAAAATATTTACTATATAGATGATTGATTGTTTAGTACAGTAAGTCTGTACTTTAGAGTTACTGGATTTTTTTTTCTTCATTTAAATCATTTATTACAATTTATTCACTTTATATCCTGACTGTGACCCTCTCCCTCATTTCCTCCAAATCCTTCCCTCCCTCCCTTTTCTCCTCCCATGCCCCTCCACTAGTGCCCTGAAAAGGGTAGTCCTCCTCTGCTTTCCTCTGACCCTAGCCTATCAGGTCTCATCAGGACTGGCTGCATTATCTTCCTCTATGGCCTGGAAAGGCTGCACCACCCCCCTCCAGGGGAAGGTGATAAGAGAACCTGCCACTGAGTTCATGCCAGAGACAGCCCCTGTTCCCCTTACTGGGGTACCACTTGGAGACTGAGTATGTGGGCTGAGCATGGATTTTAGGTCCTTGGTTGGGGTATCATTCTCTTCAGTACCACCAGGGCTCAGTTTTGTTGTGCTTTTCTTTCTTTCTTTCTTTCTTTCTTTCTTTCTTTCTTTCTTTCTTTCTTTCTTTCTTTCTTTCTTTCCTTTTTTCCTTCCTTCCTTCCTTCCTTCCTTCCTTCCTTCTTTCTTCCTTTCTTTTTTTCGTCTCTGTTGGTCTCCTTTTGGAGTTCCTGTTCTCTCCAGGTCTTTCTATCTCCCCCTTCTTTCATCAGATTCCCTGCCCAAAATTTGGCTATAATTCTCAGCCTCTGCTTCAATACCTTGGTCAGTCTTTCAGAGGCTCCTGCCTGTTCCCTGTCTTCTGCTCCAAATGTCTATTGCATTTGTCCTTCTGAATGAATATCGAGCATCTTCCCTAGGGTCTTCTTTGTTGTTTAGCTGCTTTAGGAGTACAGGTTTTAGGATGTTTATCCTATTTTATATGTCTAATAACCACTTATGAGTGAGTAGATACCATGTGTGTCTTTCTGTTTTTCTAGTTCCCGCCATTTCCCTTCAAATTTCATGATTTACCTGTTTTTAATAGTTAATTAGTATTGTACCACAATTTCTGTATCCTTTCCTCCACTGAGGGACATCTAGGTTGTTTCCAGCTTCTGGCTATTAGGAATAGAATAATCATGGCTGAGCAAATGTCCTTGTTGAAAATTGAGCATATTTTGGATATATGCCAAGGAGTGATATAGCTGGATCTCATTGTTAAATTTAGTATTATATATGAATTTATTTATTACAATTTATTCACTCAATATGCCTGTTGCAGCTCCCTCCCTCATCTACTCCCAGTGCCACCCACCCTCCCTCTTCTTCCCCTATCCCCTTTCCCTAGTCTCCTGATAGGGGAGGGCCTCTTCTCCTTCTATCTTTAGGTAGCACTATTCCTAATTTTCTGAGAAAGCACTAGATTGCTTTCAAATGTGGTTGTACAAGTTTACATTTCCACCAGCAATGAAGGAGGGTTCCCCTTTCTCCACAACCTCTTCAGCATGCATTGTCACTTGAGTTTTTTATCTTGGCCATTCTGATGGGTGTAAGGTAAAATCTCAGTGTCATTTTGATTTGCGTTTCCCTTATGACTAAGGACAACGAGCATTCCTTTTTGTGTTTCTCTGCTGTTCGATATATTACTCTATTGAGAATTCTCTGTTTAGCTCTGTACCCCATTTTTAATTGGATTACTTGATTTGATGCTTTTTTACTTGAGTTCTTTATGTATTCTGGATATGAGCGCCCTGTCAAATGTAGGGTTGGTGAAAATCCTTTGCCACTTGTAGGCTTTCGTTTTGTTCTGATGACAGTGTCCTTTGCTGTACAGAAGGTTTTCAGTTTCATGATAATTTATCTTAGAGCCTGTGCTGTTGGTGTTCTGTTCAGGAAGTTGTCTTTTTGCCAATGATTTCAAGACTCTTCCCCACTTTTCCTTCTAACAATTTTAGTGTGTCTGGTTTTATGTTGAGGTCTTTGATTCACTTAGGCTTTAGTTTTGTGCAAGATGATAAGTATGGATCTATTTGCATTTTTCTACATGTAGACATCCAGTTAGACTAGCAGCATTTGTTGAAGATGCTATCATTTTTTTGTTGTTGTCTCATTAAGTGCCTGTCTTCCATTTACAGTCTTTTTTTATTTTATTAAAGACTTCGAATCTCCTACTCAGCTATAATAAGTCACTTTTCTGGGTTTCCCAAGCTTCCCCTTTCTGTTTTTCTAAGTTTAAATGACAGTTTCTCATAAAGTAGATTTGGGGAAAAATTAAATTATATTAGAAAAACTATACTTCAAGAGATGTTCCTACAGATGTGCTACTGGAGTTAGCCATGGACCTCCAGGTACCTGTGTCCAGGAACCTCAACTGTGCTGCTGGCCAATGATAAACAGCTGAATAATTTCCTTATGTCTATCCAAATAGTGTAATTTTAGGATAGTGATCCACAGTTCATTTAGAAGAATTTTCAGACAGATAACTTTACAGGATCAGTATCTGATTAGTTGTCTAAAACATGTCAAAAAGAATTAAATATCTATGGTTTCCTTTTTAAACAATATTTACTTCTCCCTTTTTCAAACTTCCATTGTCTATTTGTTTATTAAAACTTATTCGCCCCCTCCTTCATCTCCTCACAGTCCCATCGTCCCTCTTCTCCCCCTATGACCTTTGTATGACCAGTGCAGCCCCCTCCTTCATCTCCTCATAGTCCCATCCTCCCCTTCTCCCCCTATGACCTTTCCCTGCCACACTCTGTTCTCTGCAATAGAACATGCTTATGTATTCGTGATTTTTTTAAATTAGAGATTTGCATAGGCCTTTATGAAATACTTTCTCAAGTTGGTTTTTTCCTTAGGGGAAAGCCTACATTTTAAAATTTATTTATAGCCCTCCTGGAAATATCTTTGTTGTCTGTTATATAAAAAAATGTTGACTTCAGTAATTTGGTAATTCTACTTTTTGGCCCATTTAATTTTTTTTCTCCCTGAAGAATTAGTAAAATCATTTATCTACCAGTTCACTATCTTTAAACCTTTGTTGGGACATAGTCTTTTTTTGCCTCTTTTTTAAAATTTTATTTTTTTATATTAATCCCAGGTTATTTACTTTGTATCCCAGCCACAGGCCCTTCCCTCATTCCCTCTCAATCTCAACCTCCCTCATCTCCTCCCTGTCCCTTTCTAAGTCCACTAATAGGGGACATAGCCTTGATAGATGATAGGCAGACTCATCAATATAATTTTCTTTCTGAGACAGGAGCCTCACGTATGCCATGCTGGCCACTAACTCACGTGTTGACAAAGATAACCTCGAATTTTTGATCTCCTGCTTCCTCCTCCAGAACACTGTGATTACAGGCATGCAGCACCACATCTGCATTTATGTGGCACTGGAGACTGAGTCCAGGGTGTACTGTGTGCTAGGCCAGCACTCTCCCAGTTGAGCTAAAATCCCAGTCCTCGTCAGTACACTTTTGAAGCATAATATGCATTATGCTAGGAAAACATTACCTAGGGAAAACATCCAGGGCGCATTCACGACCAACATAGACTGTTGGCTCAGATCTTTAGTAAAGGGATCACAAGGTGTTACAGTATATACAAAATATGATGCAGCCATAGAAATAGCAATACCAGTGTCAGACCTGTACTCAGATCTCTGCTGGTACAGAAGTCAGCATTTGAATAATACAAAGACCACCTTTAAATGGTGCAAAAAAAGGTCACCCCAACACTGGAGTAGATAAATGTGAGGAATAAATAATTTTTTTCATATAATTTTCTAAAGCAAAGCTTGGAAGGCTTTGCTATTTATTAATCAAAAGTTTGAAAGCAAACCTTTTGAATTTCTTCTTTTATTCATCATAATGACTTTGTGTTCACTATTTCACTGGACTGTGTGCAATTCTTGGGATACTTATGTAATGAATGGCATGTTTGACTTTGTGTATTGTGGCCACAGTTTGTATTAGTTACTTACTTGAAAAAGGACAGTCTTCCTGTTAGGACATTAAACAATTTAAATTTGTTTTAAACTATTTTAAAACAATAGGCTTTGGTTCATAAAATAAAAAAATTTCTCCAGTAAAGTGACAAAAAATAACATTGGCATTCTTCAATGTCTTTGAAACCTTCACAAGTGTCTGTTAATCATAAGCCTGCTAGCAACTGGGTCACATAAATCTTAAAATAAAAAGATATGACTAAATTTCCTTTATAGAATAATCATCAAATATGCTATATTACAAAACATCTGCCACTGTCACTTAGAATAAATGCTCTAATAGGATTTTAGGGAAAAATCTATATTTTTGTAAGGAATACAAGAATTTGAAAACTAATTTAAAAGATAAACAGTCCAGCCAAGTAACTGTCAAGATACAAATCATGAGTGATGCTTTTCACAGAGAAACAAAATGACGCTTCATTACAAACACTGTTCCCAGCCTGGCAACCTTTAGCAGCCTCTTCAATAACCCCAAAATCCGTAGGCTGAATGCAGTGTGCAAGCAGAGTCTGTAACAAAATCTCTATTTTGGAAAATGTGGGGGATCTAATGAGACTTTTCCATAATGCTTAGGATTATAATTAGTGAATATTGAAATCTCATTACTTCTTTGTCATTTTGGAATCTGGGTTGCATATAGGATGTGCATATATTACATATAGAGAATATATTATTTAATATTTTAAGATTTACTCTGTACAATACATCTTCAGATGTATTATATGCTAGATTTTCAGTAGGATGATTGATACTATAATAAGGGTTTGAAAAATATTTTTCTAACATTGTGCCTTCTAAGCTATAATATGTCTTTTTACCTATATATGTACATAATCTCTGGCATCTCTTTATCTATCTAATTATTCACTCATTCATCTCTTTTTGAAACGCATTGGTAGTGAACCATCAAAATACCTTTCTTAGAATAATAATAGTGTGAGTATGTTTGTTGAAACGTACTTTGTAATTCTGGAGTAGTACATCAATATTTCTTCCTTTGTGTTTGTTTATATTTTAAATCCTTCAGCTTTAAGTTTTCTTTTATTCTGTCATGGAGCTAAATAATAAGCTAGAGATCACTGTTGTGGGACACACACTGTCTGTTTTGCTATTCGGCATGGAAAGAAAATCACCTGTGGCTAGTTTGAAGTTTGTTCCTGAAATAGATGAGGATCTGCCATCACCTGCCTGATGCAATAGAGGCCAAACAATCCCTTTTATCACAGCCAGCCTAGTAGGAGAGCTTTTGTTTAACCATGATGAAAAAAGATCCCAGGGTAAAGGCAAAATGGGTTCCCTGCAGAATAGAAGCCTCCAAATGGTCATAAAAAATGTATGCAGGTAAACATCATTTATACAGTATTGCTTTAGAGCAGATTACAGGGCTCATGTTGTGTGCCATAGACTCCGTGGGGGAATTAGGTGGAAAACTGTTTCTACTTCCTTGAAAGTTGTGTCTGGAAAATACACCTAAAACGGTTGCTGGAAGTAATCCCTGAGCAGAGTTTGAAATCACACTGCTTGAAAGTACAGCACACACAAAAGAATAAAAAATTCAGCACAATTTTCCACAGTATATTTATTTTATATAATAAAAGCACTGATTTTCTACATAAAGAATATAGGTTTATTACAATATTTTGTTAATTATAAAGGGGAGTAAATTTTGGTTTTAAAAAGTCTGTTAAGACATTATATTAAAAATAAAAATAATATAGATATGCTAGGTATTAGATATGCTAGGTATTTGAAATACATTTTTGCCATTTTACAAGATTCATTTCTTCATGGGATATTTAATAAAGCAGAACATAGTTCTACATCTGTAGAGCAATTTCATTGTTGTCACAATAAAATCTATTTAAGTGGCGTGAGTGTGCATCCCTGTGTGTTGATAGGCATGTTAGTCAGGAACAGGTGATGAAAAAATCGCAGTCGACAAGAGAGTTTAAATCACACAGCTAAAATAAAGCATTACATTTTATTTGAAAAAAATCTTTAACAGTTATGTATGTTGGTCCATGTGGAATTTCAGTACCCATGAGAGAGAAGAAAAGGTTTGTGTAGTGAATTTTAGACTTGTCTGCCTACACCTCAAGATACTGAGCAAAAAACCATCAGAAAAATTATCTTGAAGACTGTCAGTGTTTTCTCTCTCATCATTGTATCAATATAACGATAATCAATCAGAAACACTTTTCATTTTCTTATATAATGCTTTTTCATATTTACAGTTTCCCCATACTAATTATTATTATTATACAAACTAATTAGTAGTTCATGTCATCATAATGACATCTTATATATAGTGTTTTGACATTGAGAGAGTAAAAGAGAAGGTGTGGAGAAGGGCAGAAGAAAGGGAAACCCACAAAATGGCAAATGCCACAGCGTGTTTCACCACACTTTAAACTTTGTGTGTCATGTGTTTGTGGATATGCCCTTCTCTTTGTATTGAAATTAGATTCTCTTCTCGAATAATAAACCCTGATTACAGTTTCTTCCCTAATCCTCCCTGTTCCTTACTACCTTCCTTCCCATATGAATCCACTCCCCTTTTGGTCATTGTTTCACTAGGAAACACAGTGATTTCTAAGGGATAATAATATGCTATAAACATAATACAACTGATATGGTATGATACAATATGAGATGATATGATATGATATGACAAAAACTATCACATAGAAGTGGCAAAGATAAACCAATGGAAGGAAAAGAAGCCAAAAGAAAGTACAAGAATCAGAGAACTACTTGTCAACACACTGAGGAATCCTATAAAAAACACTAAACAAGAAGTGATAATATATACACAGAAGACATGGTATAGACAAGTGCATGCACTGTGCTTACTGTTTCAGTCTCTATGTGTTCATATGAACTCTGATGCTGCTGATTTAGAGGGTGTTGTGTTCTTGTTGTTCCCCATCCCATGTGGTTCTTAAATCCTTTATTTTATTATTTTTATAAATTACAGTTTATTCACTTTGTATCCCAGCTGTATCTCCCTTCCTCACTCCCTCCCAATCCTATCCTCCCTCCCACATCTCCTCCCATGCTCCTCCCCAAGTCCACTGATAGGGGAGGTCCTTCTCCCCATCCCTCTGACTATTGCCTATCAGTTCTCATCAGGGCTGGCTGCATTGTTCTCCTCTGTGGCCTGGTCAGGCTGTTCCCTGGGGGGGTGATCAAAGAGCCAGTCCATGAGTTCATGTCAGAGACTGTTCATGTTCCCATTACTCGGGAACCACTTGGAGACTGAGCTGCCATAAGCTACATCTGTGCAGGGGTTCTAGGGGTTCTAGGTTATCTCCATGCATGGTCCTTGGTTGGAGTATTAGCCTCAGAAAAGAACCAAAATTATGGGCTCATAATTTTGGGAGCTGTTGCTCTCCTTGTGGAGCTCCTGTTCCCCTCCAGGTCTTTAATCTCCCCTTCTTTCATAAGATTCCCTGCACTCTGCCCAAAGTTTGGCTATGAGTCTCAGCATCTCCTTCAATACCTTATTGGGTAGTGACTTTCAATGGCGCTCTGTGATAAGCTCCTGTCCTGTTGCCTGCTTTCTCCTTCTTTCAATGTCCATCCCCTTTGTCTTTCTGCATGAGGATTGATTATCTTACCTAGGGTTCTCCTCCTTGCTTAGCTTCTTTAGGTGTACCGATTTTAGTATGTTTATCCTATATTAAATGCCTAATACCCACTTATAAGTGAGTATATACCCTGTGTGTCTTTCTGCTTCTGGGATAACTCACTCAGGAAGATCTGTTCTAGTTCCCACCACTTGTCTACAAATTTCAAGATTTCCTTGTTTTTAGTTGCTGGGTAACATCCCTTTGTGTAGATGTACCACAATTTCTGTATCCATGCCTCTGTGAGGGACATCTGGGTTGTTTCCAGATTCTGGCTATAACAAATAAAGCTGCTACTAACATGATTGAACAAATGTTCCTGTTGTATAACCTTGGTTCTTAAACTCTTTCCACTCCTCTTCTGCAGAGTTCTCTGAGCTCTTATGGGAGGAATTTGGAGGAGACATCCCATTTGGGAGTGCGTGTTCCTAGGTCTCTCATTTTCTTTAGAGTGTTGGCTATTCTTACCCTGGTTAAAGAAAAATTGCGGATTATTAATTAATTATCATTTCAAATAAAATTATAATTTCAAATAACCTTTTTGGAATGTTAATTCCTTTCTTCAAATAGTCACTTGACAGTTTTCAAAAATAAAAATAACATTTTACAAATCAGTGAGGGTTTTGTCAAAGTACATTTAAAATTCAAAATATCAAAATTAAGAGGTTTCTTTTTTAATTTTTTATTTTTATTAATTACACTTTATTCATTTTGTATCCCAGCTGTAGCCCCCTCCCCAAATTCCCTTCCAATCATACTCTCCCTCTCTCTTCTTCTCCTATACTCCTCCGCCAGTCCAATGATAGGGTAGCTCCTCCTCTCCTTCCATCTGACCTTAGTCTATCAGGTCTCATCAAGATTGGCTTCTTTTGTCTTCCTCTGTGGACTGGTAAGGATGCTCCCCACTTCAGGTGGAGGCAATCAAAGAACCAGCCCATGAGTTCATGTCAGAGATGGTCCCTGTTCCTATTATTGGGGAACCCTCATGGACACTGCCCTGGGCTACTTCTTAAACTATATTAATGAATCATGCTATTCAAGAATGGTGCATATCATAGAATGGCTACTTTTCCTTACTATATCATAGATTGTGTTGGTTAGATGAAACTTCACAAGAAATATTATAAGTACATGATAAAATATTACCTAATTTTTCTATGTAGTCCATAAAATTCACTTACTAGAATAATATATTACTATTCAGTAACATCTGTGCATTTTGTGTGTTTTTGAATGATATTTTCATGTAATATTTTTATCATAACCTTCCATCTTTGTTTTATTATAGTATCAAGTGATTTAATATTAAGCTTTAAAATGTGACAGTTGAGTTTTCAAGAAACCATGAGCAGGTGCACACACAGCATGTTTACCTCATTTTTTTTTCTATTTTCCTCCCTTTTATTTATTTGTCATGTTCACCATTTTTTGACAAATATAGTTACTTGGTCCAGGATTTGGTGTCAGGATGAACCAACTAAATTGCACAGTTACTCTGCTTGTCATACATTGTCACAATTATGTTATGACCCTGCTGAGGAAACTATTTAATAAGGATAGCTGCTAGATTTCCGTTTACCAAAGCCACTATTATTCTAAGATCATGGATGCTCTGTAGGAAACATAGAAAACAATGAAAGTACAGGAGTCCTTTTCTTGAGTGTCATTACTCACTTCGTGTGTGTGTAGGGGGGTATTGTATTTTAAAAATATAACAAGCAGTCCATTTTCTGCAGGAACCTTAAGGATCATCTTTCTTCAAGAAAGCAAGCTTATAAACTTTTTGCACTAAATTTGTAGCTGATATACATGCTAATTTATTAAGAATATAACTAAAGTAATCATAACATGTTTACTAAATTGTCATTGATTTAATTTTTATGTTGGAGGCACTTTGGGGAAATTGAAGTAGTGAGTAGATGGTGAGTAGTGCAGTATTAAATTTATACATGAATATAATTTTAAAATTAGAAAAGTAAAAATAATATGTTAATGAAAATAATGTCAATGAATTTAGGCAACATATAAGAATTCTCTTTATAAACATTACTATTAACTCTATTTGTAGTACTTTTCATACAATGTGAATGATTATTTCATACTCTATACTTCATGCTATTGCCAGTTAATATTTATTAAATGTATTGAACCAATGGTTTAAAAAAATTAATTAGGTCTTTGTGAATTTTACAACAAGCACCTCAATTCTGCTCATCTCACCCTTCCTACTCCAGATACTGGAAGCCTCATCTCTTGATGTATAGTTAGGGCTCTGTCTTCCCCCATTATTTGAATATTTACTTTATATCACCTTCCTATGTATACATATTTTGGAAAGCTTCTAATGTATTAGGTTTCCGTTCTACTGCTGAAATTTCCCTTAATTTATTTGTTCCTATATAATTTCCATCTCCAGTTCTACTAATTCTCTTGTACTAGTCCCCTTCTCCAGTCCATTCATAACTATCCTTTTTTCCCCTTCCTAGGGAAAGCTATCCCTCTCTCATAGTCCATAACTCGGCACCTAACTTCATGGTTCTATGGAACATAGTTTGCGTATCACTGATTTAAATCCAGTATCTACATACAATAGAATATACATACCATATTTCTCTTTCTGGGTATGTTATATCACTTAGGATGTTCTTTGTTTGTTTGTTTGTTTGTTTGTTTCTATTTCCACCCATTTACCTAAAAATACATTCTATTTTTTTAATGACTGACAAATATACAATTATATAAATGTATCACTTTTTTCATCAATTTATCTGTTTAGAGAAATCTAGATTGCTTTAAATGTCTGGTTATTATAGAGAGAGTAGCCATGAACAAAGTTGAAGAAGCATCTTGGTGTAAGGATAAAGCATCCTTGAGGATATGCTCAAAAGTCGTCTAGCTTGATTTTGAGGTAAATAGATTCTGATCTTTCTGAAGAACCATCACAATGATTCCCATAATGGCTTTACAAGTTTGGAGTCCCACTAGCAATAAAGGAGTGTTCCCCTTACTCTACATGCTCATCCAGCATGAGCTACCATTTATTTATCTCAGACATTTTGATAGCAATAAGATGAAATGCCAAAGTAGTTTAGATATACAGCTTTCTACTGAGTAGAAATGCTGAACATTTCTTTAAAGGATTCTCAGATATTTGGATTTACAGAGTTGCAATTTATTTCTAATATCAGAGATCAGACCTCTACTCTTGCCTGATGCGTCTAAAACAAAAAGGGGGAACTGTAGAGAGCTGC
>REGO01000339.1:911569-930036 GCA_010120015.1 Rhombomys opimus
GTGTTCCTCAGCCACTCCAGTTGGTTCTTTTGATAATTCTCTCTTTAGATCAGTACTACATTTTAAAAAATGAGTTGTTTATTCTCTTGATATCTAGTTTATTATTTTTTATATATTTTACATTAGTACTCTATTGGATATATAGTTGACACATTTTTCCATTCTGTAAGTCACTGCTTTTTTTTTTTTTTTTTTATTTTTTTTTTTTTTGTGGTGCAGAAGCATCTCAGGTTCATGAGTTCTCATTTGCCTAGGCTAACATTGTTCTGTTCAAAAAATTTGAAAGAACAAACACTGTTTCATTGATGTCCCTTTTTTTTTTCCTTTTTCTTTTTCTTTTTTTTTTTTGGTTTATGATAAAAAGCTGCAATCTTTGGCAGTCTGACAAGGTGCAAACTGTTATTACAATTCCTTCTTCTCTTGAAACTTGATTTGTTTTGAGAGTTTCATGAAGTGCTGAGAAGTATGAGCATTGCCTTATGCTTTGGAAAAATTACCTGCAAATATCTGTCCTGTCCATTTTGTTTATAACATCTAACATATCTAGCATTTCTCTGTTTACTTTATGTATGGATTACCTGTATATTGGTGAGTTATGTTTTGAAATTTCCATTATCATTTTATATTTGTCAATATGTCATTTAAGCTGTAATGGTCTCACTTATGAATCTGGGTGCCCTTGTATTTAGTGAATAGATGTTAAGAATTACAATATCCCCTTGGTAGATTTTTCCACCGATGAGTATCTCCTATCCTCCCAATCTTTTCACAACAGATTTTGATTGATAGGTATCTTGGCAAATGTTAAACTCTATACCAGCTTGCTTTCTTGGTTCATTTGATTGAAATATATTTTTCATCCTTTTACACCGAGTTGATGTCAATAATTGATGTTAAGGGTTGTTTCTTGGATGCAAAAGAAGGAAAAATTTCAACTCCAATCTGTTAATTAGTAGGTATCTTATTATTGGAGAATTAATATCATTGATGCTGATAAATATTAATGAGTGTTGTTTATTGTTATTTTTATTTTGTTATTGTTGTAGTTGTGTTTGTATATGTTTGTTTGAGTTGGGGGAAGACTTCCCATCTTTTGATTTGCTGGTCTGTAATTACTTAGAATGTTTCCCTGTATATCTATCCTCTTTAGTTCACAGTTGAGTTTCTTTTTTAAATATTATTATCATCTTCATCATTTATTAAAATTTATTCAATTTGTATCCCAGCTGTGGCCCCCTCCCTTATCTCCTCCCAATCCCATCCCCCTCTTTCTTCTCAGCCTATTCCCCTCCCTTAGTCCATGGATAGGGCATGTCCTCCTCCTCTTCTATCTGACCCTAGCTTATCAGGTCTCATTAGGACTGTTTGCATTGTCTTCCTTTGTGACCTTGCAAGGCTACACCTCCTGCTCCCCTCCCCCTCACCGGCAGTGGGAGGTGATCAGAAGCCTGTTGCTGAGTTCCTGCAAGAGAAAGCCTCTGCTCCCTTTACTAGGGAAGCCTGTTGGACACTGAGCCAATGGGTTACATCTGTACAGGAGTTTTAGGTCCTTTCCATAAATTGTACTTGATTGGGGTATCATTTACTTCAGGACCACCAGGGTTCAGTATTTGTAGATCTTCTGGTCTCCTTTTGGTGCTTCTGTTCCCTCCAGATCTTTCTATCTCTCCCATCTTTCATAAAATTCCATGTATTCTGCCCAAAGTTTGAATATGAGTCTCAGCCTCTGCTTTGATACCTCAATGAGCAGTCTTTCAGAGGATGTCTTTGGAAGGCTCTTGTCCTTTCCTTGTCCTCTCCTGTTTATGATATCTGTCTTTTTTCCCTTTTTTAAAATTAATTATTTAATTAATTAGTTTATTAGTTTATTTATTTTAACTGTAATTTTTAAATTTTTTAAATTCATTTTTATATTAATTACAGTATATTCCTTTTTTATCCCAGCTGTAGCCCTTCCCCTCATTCCCTCCGAATCCCACCCTCACTCCCTCTTCTCCTACTAAGCCCCTCTCCAAGTCCACTGATAGGGGAGGTCCTCCTCCCCTTCCATCTGACCCTAGCCTATCAGGTCTCATCAGGGCTGGCTGCATTGTCCTCCTCTGTGGCCTATCTTGTTTGCCTTTCTGAGTGAGTATTGAGAGTCTTCCCTAGGGTCTTCCTTGTTGATTATCTTCTTTAGGAATATAGATTTTAGTATGTTTATCCTTTATTATATGTCTAATAACCACTTATGAGTAAGTATACACCATATCGTTCTTTCTGTTTCTGGGATACTTCACTCAAAATGATCTTTTTAGTTCCCACCATTTGCATGCAAATTTCATGATTTCCTTGTTTTTAATTGCTGAGTAGTATTCTATTGTGAAAATGTGCCACAATTTCTGTATCCATTCCTTAGTTGAGGAACATCTGGGTTGTTTCCAGATTCTGGCTATTACTAATAAAGCTGCAATGAACACGATTGAGGAAATTTCCTTGTATAATTGAGCATATTTTGGATATATGCCTAGGAGAGATATAACTGGATATTGAGGTAGCACTATTTCTAATTTTCTAAGAAAGCACCTGATTGATTTCCAACGTGTTTGTACAAGTTTACATTCCCACTAGCAATTGAATAGAGTTCCCCTTTCTCCACAACCTCTCGAAATTTTATTCTCTGGTTGTGTTGAAAATATTGAGTTTTTCATCTTAGCCACTCTGATGGATGTAAGGTGAAAAGTCAGGGTCATTTTGATTTGCATATCCCTGATGACTAAGGACATTGTACATTTCTTTAAGTGTTTCTCTGCCATTTGATATTCCTTTATTGAGAATTTTCTGTTTAGCTTTGTACTCCAATTTTTAATTGGGTTACTTGGTTTCTTTGTGTTTTTAACTTCTTAAGTTCTTTATACATTTTGGATATTAGCCCTCTGTCAAATATAGGATTGGTGAAGATCATTTCCCAATCTGTAGGCTGTCGTTTTGCTCTGATGACAGTGTCCTTTGCTTTACAGAAGCTTTTCAGTTTCATGAGGTCCCATTTATTGATTGTTGATCTTAGAGCTTGTGCTGTTGTTGTTCTGTTCAGTAAGTTGTCTCCTGTGCCAATGAGGTCAAGGCTCTTCCCCACTTTTTTCTAACAGTTTTACTGTGTCTGGAATTTTCTTACAGTGCTTTTTTTAGAGATTGAGATAGATTTGTACATATTTATTACTTAAATTTGATTTTATGATGAAATATCTTATTTTATTAATCTATTGTGATAGAAAGTTTTGATTGGTATGGTAGTCTTGCTTGTCATCTATGGTCCTCTAGAATTTTTAGAGTCTCAAATCAGAAGTTAGATTTTATTCTAATATTTTTTCTGCCTTTATAGGTTCTTTGGTCTTTTATCCCCTAGCAGCATTTAATATAATTTTTGTGTGCTTCATTGTTTTGTTTATTATATGTATAAAAAATGTTTCTTTTTTAACCTAGTCTATTTGATGTTTTATATTTCTCTTGCACCTTGATAAGCACCTCCTTCTTTAAATTAGGGAAATTTTATTCTCTGGTTGTGTTGAAAATATTTCCTTTGTTTTTTTTTCTTTGAGTTACTTCTCTGTCTTTATTACAAATATTCATAATTCATAAAAAATGGTCTTTTCATGGTGTCCCTCATTTCCAGTGTCTTCTTTTAATTTAAAATTTTCTTTGACATTTTTGTCTTATGTACCTGAAATTATCTCTTCCATCTCCTATATTGTGTTTTTGAGGCTTGCTTTTGAGTCTCCTATTTGATCCTAAATATTTCACTTCCAAATTGTTTCACTTTTAGCTTTCTTTATTAATTTTCTTTTCAATGTCAGTTCTTAAACTTTTATTTATTTCCTTTCACTCTTTGCATTTTCATAAATTTCTGTAATGGATTATTCACTTCATGTATAAGTATCTTTAACATATTCATAAAGTCTGTTTTGAAGCCCTGTCATGTGCTTTAGCTATGCTACATTTCTCAGGACCTACTATAATTAGAACTGATGTGTTCTGGTTGGGAGATACTTTTCTGGCTGTTATTGCTTGTCTTTTTGTGCTGGCATCTGGGTTTGGGATGGTTGTATTTCTTGGTCTTGTTTGTTAGGTATGTGTTTTGTTCTTTGGTTTCTGTTGCCTTCGCTTGTTAAAAGAGTTTGGTGGGTATGTGTTTTCTGTAGGGAATGCTTTTGTGATCCTGTCAGGTTTGGCTACATGGCATTCTCTGTACAATGCATTAATAGGCATTGGGACTTTCCACTTAGGAATGGCAATATCTAGTTGGGGTTATCGGAGAGGGTGCCACCAGAGTCAGTTTAATCCACTCAGAATGGGACAGATAGTGAACTGTGGACAGAGCAGGCTTGTAGTCTGCTGCAGAGATAGGGATGTGATGCAGATTGGATTTGCTGGAGAGGAGGGAAGGTAAAAATAGGAAGCTTTCTAATGAAGCCCAAAGTCACTTTTAAGAGCAGACTGTCCTGTCCAATCGCACCATTCCATTGGCCTGTCCACAGCTGTTGACACAGACCTTCTCTGGTTCTGTAGATGAGATCTCCAACCTGCACATTTGGTCTTTTTCTTTTAGTTGCCCCTTCAAATGCCAGGTAAGACAAAGAAGCGGGCTCCCTCCCTCCAACGCCAACTCTGAATATACCTCCAGATTTAGCGATCACTATGCCAACCACATGGTCTCCTTCACCAGTACTGCTTCTGTTGAGAGTCCACCCAGTAAACGCTGCCTCCACCTCCGCCAGGCTCCTCACAAGCTCCAGATTGTGATATGGTGCAAGAACTTGGAAAACTCTATTTGTTGGAGATTGTGTTTGGAATGAATGGAAGAATATGGGTCAAGGCAAAAACTATTCAGCAGACCTTAATTTTGGCAAATGTCTTAGAAGCTTGTGAACATATGATAACATATTAAAGAAAACAGATCTTTTCCAGAATGGCAGAAATTTGGCATGTAAATTTACTTAATGGATATATTAGTCAAGACTGAGTTTCCTGGGGAAATATTTTTATAAGAGTTACTGGTATTCATTCATGCATAGATGAGAAAATTGCAAGTTTTTTAATATAATAAATTTTGTTTGTACTATATGGAAAAAAAGAAAAAAAAAGATTGTGAAGCCTGTCTATGTTCTTCACTGAGCAGTATTGCCTGCAGTTACCCTACTGCAATTGTTGGCTGGGGTGAGGGCATGAGTCAAGTGGCAAGTTGGAGGGGAAGATCTCTGTAATAAGCTGGAGACAAATTGGGATAGAGAGGGACAGAGGCCTGAGCTAACTGCTAACTGGAATTGGAGAAGAGGGGAAGGTGCAAATCTGCTGTTAGCCCACCTGCTTCCTTGGCCTGAGTGGCCTCAGATAACCAGGGAATGCTTCCTGTATTTTTAGGCTCTGAGTGGGTATGAGGAAAGAGGAGTGGGGAGATTAGAGAAGATCTGAGGGATCAACTGGAGTTGGGAGCAGAGAGTAATAGGAGGCCACAGCAGGGGATCTCTTACAGAGCTGCTGTGGGAGGAGATTGATTTTGGAGGAGGTAAGGGAGCAGTGAACTTCTGGAGCTAGTGTGTCTGCTCTCTTGGTTTTCATACTATTCAGCATTGTATACTGGATAATAATTATATAATCTTTCTTTGCCTAGAAAATTAGTCTCTCGAACCATCTCATTGTTTTCTCTCTCTTTCTCTCCCTCTGTGTGGGCATTGTCTCAGGTGCTGAGTCACAGAAAAATTATATGGTTTGTGGGTACAGTTTGCCATTAAAAATAATTATTTCCTAGTAAGTAACCAAAATTTATGGGAAAAATTATGTCTTATTTTACCTTTAACAGAAGTGATGACACTCTTTATGTTGGTAAATTTAAGCTAATGTATAAATAAGATATAATAATGTAAATAAAACACTAAGCAAAATAATTGCTCAATAGAAAAATATCTAAAGCAACAAATAGTTTGAGAATAAATAAAAAAATTGGTTGAAACGATATTTATAAAAAATATCCTTGAATGTTTTTATATGTGCTAATAGGAGAAGTGTAAGATCAGGAAAATGTAAAATGTGACATCCAATGACTCCAAAATAGAATAGTGAGAGAATGCAAAGGATGGATTTTCTTTCTCATGATACTGCTAGCATTGAATTGTGCAGTCTGGAGAGGCAATTCTGCTTTGAAAGGTCATTCTGACATCCAAGCTTCTTCCATAATTTTGAATTGTATCCTCCAAGGCAGATATTGGCAAAGGAGCTCATGAGCTAAACACAGAAAGCTGCTTCTTATGAAATCAAAGTATTACTGGATCATAGCTATACTGGTTCCTTTATTCATTGTCAATGCCTTCTTTTCTGCTTCAAGGATAAACTCATTGTGTTTCTGTGACAAAAGTCTGATGACCTGCAGTGCTGAAATATTTATTGTCTGACTCTTTCAATAAGATAATATTTCATGTACTTCGAAAGTGTTGCTTCTTTTAAGATAGTCTCTAATTTATCTAAATTACATTAACTACCCTACTTTCAGATATAATTCAGTTATTTTCACATACAGTTAAAATATAGTTTGCAGTTATGTGCATGTTTTCATTATAAACATAAAGTCTCTAATTAAAAGAGTTGAGAGGAAAAGGAACTCAAAGAGCAGATGTTAATGACACTTTTACCTTTAAAGTGCATGCTCAGGAAAGTCTTCACTCTCAGAAGGTTTTCAGATTTTTAATTTTTAAAATTTTATTTCAGCATATTTACTTTACATCCTAAGGTTGTCCCTCCTTCCTCTCTTCCCAGCCCCTACCCATCCACGCCTTCCCTGTCCCCTTCTCCCTTTCCCCTAGGAAAAGGGAGCCCTCCTCCTTTGTCAACCCTCCCAAGCATATCGTCACATCAGAACTGAGCATAACCTCATCACCTGATCACCTGAGGACAAGCAAGCCTTTTGCAGTTAGTATTTTCTCCTTCCAATATGAACAAAGCAAATCCAAAAAAAAAAAGGAGAGGGCGGATGAAAGTATGCCTTTCATTAAATATTTCAGCAAGAAAATTTGATCCAAACCAGATAAATTGAATTCTTTCTAAAATGAAGAAATTTGTTGATTTGCCATGAAAAAAGCAGTTAATAAGTTAATGAATGGTATAATGTGAGGACATAGAAATTTATATAAAAGTAAAAACTAACATCTTAAATAGTTTTCCCAAAGGGTTATTCCATATCCAGGTGACTGGAAGTAAATTGACCAAGTCATTTCCTGTTTTAGAAACATGATTTTGCACTGAAAACTAAATCGTGATATTGACTCTTCTTGATGAACACTCTACTTAAGCCCAGTATTTGTGATGCAAAAATGATAGATACATAACTTCTCTTTTTATAATATCTGTGGACAGTTTGCTGAAACATAGAGTGAAGTTTCTATCACAAAAAAATTATCATGAGTTACATGCTTTAAAAAGCATTATATAATCTTTGAAATTATGGTCAGTGTGCTTATATTTCTGTTGTGGACTACTGAACTTTGTAGCATTATATTTTTCACCAAACCTACTTTATTTAGGGATCTTAAACACTTATACCTCCCTTCCACCCACTGACAAGAGGAAAGGCAGAAATAAAAGGTTATTGGGTAAAGGTGGTTGTACACCATTTTAGAAGTAGTTTCTTGGGATGATTCCACTCTTCCTTGTCCAGATGTCGGGAGTCCATTCCAAAGGCCAACAACAAGCAGCAAAACAAATCATCAGAATTTGGAAGATCAGGACAAGTCAGTGAAAGCTTCAAGACTCGGTTGGATTGCCCTGAGAAGTTCTGTGGAATGTTTCTCTCTGTGAAGTGAAGTGTGGGAAGCACAAAGATCAGCCCTGCGATGGCTATCTGAAAAGCCATGTTTCAGTGTCCGTGGGCTTCTCTATATCTCCTCTCCTCACATGGCTTAGCGAGTCTTCAAAGAAAGCAGAAACATCCACTTCATACTCCTCTGTCCTCCCCTGAATCATTTTATGTATAAGTGTTTTTGACTATGGTTTTTATTTCCAACTTCTCAATTTCACATGGTAGAGGTAACTGTTTTTTTTAATATTTTCGTTATTCAGAATTAGATTTGTTCTGCTGTTAGGACAGAGAATGTCATTTGATATTTTGGTAATTGTAAGGATAATTGAGTCAAGGTCTCACAGTTTTCTTTCTAATGTCTTTTCTATGTTGTTGAAAATATTAGAGAATTTCATGAGTATCCAGTAAAATAACTAGGAAACCACATTTTGCTGTTTAAGTAGATGCTATAATTTGGATCTTAGACATTCTCCAAAGTCTATGTTTTGCAAGTCTACTATCCTAACCACCCCTTGATTCTATTGGGAAAAAGTAGATTCAATAAAGAATAGTGTTATCCTATCAATTTTAGTAAAGAACAAATTGTATTCTAACAATCTGGTATCTGTAATTATTGTTTTACATGATATACTATAATTGTTAATATTGAATGCCTTGACAGGATGGACAATCATCTGTGTGGGAAAGGCCTTCAGGGCATAAACATGAGATATTATGTAGATCAGGTTATTCTCTAGAGGTACCTGTGAGAAATTATCTAGATTCGGGTAAATGGATCAGTCTAACTCAGAATTTGACTATGACTTTTCTACGGAATGTTGTAGCAGGCTACATAAAACAAACAGGCTGACAAGTTCTGCTTTCTATAATTCTGGATCCTAAATATGGATGTAATATGACCAGCTACTTCAAGATATTACTGCCATGACATTTCTTCTCTGACTGAATAAACCTTTGGGCATGAGGTAAAATAATCTTTTTCACTCTTAAATTGCTTCCTTTTTTTTCTAGGATGCGTTCACAGCAACAAAAAATGTACCTAAAATACATTTCTATAAGAAAAAAAAAAAAAAACTTAAACTCTCACTTTCAACTCACTAACAACATAGTTCCTCAAATGAATTCCTTTAACTATGTCCTGGTGTACAATTGAATGCATTTAAACCTTAGAGATTGAATGTTTGTCCCTGTGTAAAATTCATGTGTTGAAACCATAACTATCAGTGTAATGACATAAGGAGGGGAAGATATTTTTTACTGGTAAGTTATAGGTGAGATTCTGAAACTATAGCATTCATGAGGGATTAGTGTTCTGAGAAGGAAAAGATCTCAAAGCTTTCCCTTTGACTGTTCACTCTGAGAGGTTGAGGTAAACTTACATTAAGATCACAGTCATCCACTTTGGATCCCAGCTGTAGTTCTCTATGGATCCCTCCCTCACTCTTCTCCCCGCCCCTCTCCAAGTCCACTAATTGGGGAGGTCCTCTTTCCCTTCCCTCTGACTGTAGCCTATCAGGTCTCATCAGGAGTGGCTGCATTGTCTTCCTCTGAGGCCTGGCAAGGCTGCTCCTTCATCAGGGGAAGGTGATCAAAGAGCCCCCACTGAGTTCATGTCAGAGACAGTCCCTGTTCCTATTACTAAGAAACCCCCTTGGAAACTGAGCTGCCATGGGCTACCTCTGTGCAGGGGTTCTAGGTTATTTCCATGTGTTCTTGGTTGGAGTATCAGTCTCAGAAAAGACCTCTGAGTCCAGAATTTTTGCTTCTGTTGCTCTCCGTCTGGAGCTCCAGTCCCTTCCAGGTCTTTCTATCTCTCCCTTCTTTCATAAGATTCCCTGATTCCTGCCCAAAGTGTGGCAGTGAACTGTGCTGTGTAGTCTTTCTGAGCCCCTCTGTGAAACATTCATACAAGTAATATTGCAGACCAAGCAGTTTGTGTGTGTGTAAACATTATATATACACGTGTGTGCATGTATGTACATGTATGTGTATAACTAGGTGTATATATTAGTATATACTCTTATCTGTATTTGATAGCACAATAATTAAAATAAATCAATATTCTTCTATAAAAAAGATCACAGCGTTTTGAAAGCCTTGAAGATGCATCCCACTAGAAGGGAAACAACTGAAACTTTGAACTCATGTAAGAAGCCTTCCCTGGAAATTTTACTTTGATATAGTATCACAACCTACGAGAGGCAGGAAGCTGCATTTAGTATGTACTGTGTAAAATATACACACAAAGTCTCACTGATATTGTGGAGAGACCTGATACATCCTCCACTGCTTCCACCACGTAAAAGTCAAAAGACTGTAAGCAGAGAGAACACTGAGAAAAATGGGAAAATTTTGCATTAAATGTGAAAACAAAATGATATAAACATTCATTTATATTAGTCTTCTACTCCGTTTGTTTTACAACTTTCCATGTTCAAAATAGATTTCTCTTTCAAATCTACTTAAGGTGTTCCATATAGACTATGATTTGAGTAATTTAAATACTTTCTAATATTCTACAGATCTTTGTGAGTTGAGAATAATCTGACACATCTATTGTAGATTCTCTTGTGTGAAATTACTACAGCTATGGATAGTTAGAGTTTAACATTGATTACCCACCTACAGCTGATACTCAGAGTAATGTATTTTCAGCACTTTGGACAGTTTTGAGTTTCTTCATTAAACACCCTATCAGAGGATCTACTGTCATTTGAAGACCGCTGAAGAAGGGCCTCCTTTGGAGCTATGCACAGAATTTTCTCATTGCCCAGCAGATGGCCACAAACCCATGTGGAACTGGGCAGCAAAATGGACTCAAGTGGTGCTGATTAACAAAAATAAAACTACAAAGCAGACAAGAAGTTGGAAGAGAGATGGACTGGGGATTTGAGTGAAGTAAGTTGTGAGTGGATATGAAAAATAAGTGTTCTATCAATATATGAAACATTTTAAAGACAAAGTATTTTTAAAATAACAAATTCATTTGGAGCAAGGAAATGAAAGTGGAAAATTAAGTAAATGTATGATAATAAAAAATAAAAGAAATAATTAAAAACAAAGTCACAATTAGCACTCAATTCTTGAAAACCTGGTGACTTTCTAATAGTTGTGACATTTGAACCTATATCAAGGTCAACAAATTATTTTTGTAAAGGCTTTTACATATTTTAAATAAATATAAAATTCAAAGTAGAGAAAAAATAAATTATTAATTCTAAGGAAAATGACATCTTCTATTTTTAAATATAAATATATTTATTTATTCATTTTACATCCTAATCATAGCCCTCTACCTCCTCACCTCCAGGTTCCCCTTTCTCCTTCCCCTGTTCCTAGGAAAATGGGAGCCCTGTCCTACCCACCCACCCTGGGTCATCAAGTTGAATCGGGACTGAGCATATCATCTTTTCTGTGGCCTGGCAAGGCAGCCCTACCAAGGGAGAGTAACCCAAAAGCAGGCAAGAGAGTCCACGTCAAAGACAGAGCCCAGTACCCTTGCTAGAGACCATGAAGCCTAGTCTGCATACGCTATGTGGTCCAGTTCATGCATGGTCCTTGGTTGCTGTGTCAGTCTCCACAAGTTCCCCTAGGCCCTAGTTAGTGTGCTCTGTGTCTCTTCTTGTAGATTTCCTGCTACCTCCAGGTCCTTCTATTTCTCCCACATTTCCACAAGACTCCCTATGCTTTTCCCAATGTGAGAGTCAGCTTGTATTCTGATCTGCTGATAGGTGGAGCCTCTCAGAGGACAGCTATGCTCCAGTTATATTTTTAAATTAAATTGTGAATTATTTGATCGAAGGTTATTTTACTAATGTTAAAAAGATAACAGTATAGTCAAAACAATATGGGTGGAAATATTTTGGTCACAAAATTATTTATTGATATTTTTTATGGATTAATAATAAAAAATGGGTTGTAAATTATTTGTATTTTAGTTAGTTTTGAATTGATGAAAGACCAAGGATGACTCATTCAATTGGCTGCCAGTTGGTATTCTATAGCATGTAGGAAGTCATACTTTATTGCTTTTTTATGAGTATGACATAACAAATCTGTATTCTTAGTTGTTTAAACAGTTTTGCGAAGTATTTTTATAAATAGGAGAGCAATGCAAGACTTGTATCTAGTACATGTGTTTATTTTTCTTAGTCTATTAAACTTAAATTGTTGTGTGCATATATGTTCACTGAATATATCTATAAGAAATATCTTTGAGTTATTAAGATATTTTGCATAGTATTTAATAGTTGCATTTAAGATTATCCATGTGAAACTTTCATTGTTCAAACCTTATTCAGTGCAGTATCTATAAGTAGAACATATATATAAATATTACATGATTATGTTTTAAAATAGAAATTCTTATACTATATCCACAGTCATTAAATTTTAGTCTTTAAAACCAATTACTTTTGCATTTCACATACACAGAATTTTACAACATAATTTTATAACAAGAGATTGTTTCCATGGTTACTTTGTCTCCTTAAATCTTGCATGTCAGGTATCTACTAGCATTTTTATAGAAACAGACACTGGCACAAAATTATTTCTAAAGTTCCCTAATTTAGTAAAATTTGTGCAGCTGAATGCAAAGTGAATCATAGTCTGTGAATCCTCATTATACTTTTGCGTGACTTTCATTCCTTTACCTACTGTAAAGGAATGATTTGTGGGTATTTTATATTAAAATACGTTTTATTGAAGACACATTTTGATGTATGTGGGAAAATTTCATAATTTCATTGATGTTTTAGGTTCTAACATAAAATCATAGATTTTTGTTTTCTTATTTTATCTTACTAGTTATAGAGTCATGATTATACTGTCATAGAAACGTAGTCAATGTTTAAGAAAATGGTAAAGAATGAATACATTATATAAATTCAGCCCAATTCCACTGTGGCAACCAAAAGGAATAATTATCATACCATGAAATCTTAAAATAAGAAAAATGTGGAAGATGAAGAGCACAGTAACACTTTAGCAATTATAATAGTGGCTGGTAGCCAGTCTTTTTAGGGAGTCAAATAATTAATAACTGTTTCTATTGTGCCCTTTAATGCTACTAAAGGATGGAAACACTGTATTCTAGTCAGCAGTTTCAGTGTACTCAGTATGACCCTAGCCGACTTCCCCTCCCTACACTTCAGCATTGTTTGAACTACTGTTTCTACTTTTATTACTTTACCCAGTTACTTAAAAAACACAAATACATATTTGTTTTAAATGCTGAAAATTATTTTTAAATTCAAATAAATAAATGTTGCTTTCTGTGAAAAGTACTATTAATAAAACAAAACAAAAACAAATACAGCCCTCAGTATTAACTAAATTTTTGGCTATGCAAATTTTAATTTCTTTATTTATTACAATTTATTCACTTTGTATTGCCTCCCTTTCTTATTCCCTCCCAATTCCACTCTCCCTCCCTCTTCTCCTTCCATTCCCCTTCCCCAGTCCACTGATGGAGGCGGACCTCCTCATATTACTTCTGAGCATAGCCTATCAGGTCCCACAGGAGTGGTTGCATTGTCTTCATTTGTGGGCTGGTAAGGTTGCCCCCACCTCAGGAGGAGGTGATCAAAGAGCCAGCCACTGAGTTCATGTCAGAAAGAGTTCTGTTACCTTTACTAGGGTACCCACTTGGACACCAAGGTGTCATGGGCTACATCTGTAGAGGGGTTCTAGTTTATCTCCATGCATGGTTCTAGATTGAGTATCAGTCTCAGAAAAGATCACTGTGCCCAGATTATTTTGGTTCTGTTGCTCTCCTTCTGGAGCTCCGGTCCCCTCCAGGTCTTTCCATCTCCTCCTTCTTTCATAAGATTCCCAGGAATCTACCCAAAGTTTGGCTATAAGTCTCAGCATATGCTTGAATACCCTGCTGGGTATTTCAGAGGCCCTCTCTGGTATGTTCCTGCCCTGTTCTCTATTTTCTCCATGTTCAGAGGTCTATCATGTTTGCAGTTCTGAATGAGGATTGAGCATCTTACCCAGGGTCATCCTTCTTGCTTATCTTCTTTAGATGTACAAATTTTAGTATGTTTATCCTATATTATGTGTCTAATAACCACTTAGGAGTATATACCATGTGTGTCTTTCTGCTTCTGGGATACCTCACTCAGGATGATCTTTTCTATAACCCCCCATTTTCCTAAAATTTTCATGATTTCCTTGTTTTTAATTGCTGAGTGATATGCCATTGTGTAAATGTAGCACAATTTCTGTATCCATTTCTCAAATTAGGGACATCTGGGTTATTTTCAGATTCTGGCTATTATAAATAAAGTTGCTATGAACATGGTTGATCAAATGTCCTTTTTGTATTACTTGAGCGTCTTTTGGTCTCTTGGATATATGCCTAGGAGTGGTATTGCTGGATCTTGAGGAAGTGCTATTCCTAATTATCTGAGAAAGCGCCAGATTGATTTCCAGAGTAGTTGTACATGTTTATATTCCTACCAGCAGTAGAGGAGGGTTCCCCTTTCTCCACAACCTCTCCAGCATGTGTTGTCACTTGCATTGTCTTCTTCTGTGGCCTGGTAAGGCTGCTCCCCCTCGGAAGAAGGTGATTAAAGAGCAGGCCATTCAGTTCATGATAGAGAGGGTCCCTGTCCCCATTACTATGGAGGCTGCTTTGAAACTGAACTGCCATAGGCTACCTCTGTGCAGGGTTTCCAGGTCATCTCCATGAGTTGTCCTTGGCTGGAGTATCAGTTTCAGAAAAAAACCCTGTGCCCAGAATTTTAGGATCTGTTGCTGTCCTTGTGGAGCTCATGTCTTCTCCAGGTCTTACTATCTCCCACTTCTTTCATAGGATTCACTGTACTGTGTCCAAAGTTTGTCTATGAGTCTCAACATCTGCCTTAATTCCCTGTAGGGTAGAGCCTTTCAGAGGCCCTTTGTGGTAGGCTCTTGTCCTATTTCCCTATTTTCTCCCTCCTCTGATGTAATAGCCAGAAGCTGGAAACAGTTCAGATGCCCCTCAGTTGAGGAATGGATACAGAAATTGTGGTACATCTACACAATGGAATATTACTCAGTGATAAAAAAAAAACAAACAAACAAGGAAATCATAAAATCTGCATGTAAATGGTGGGAACTGGAAAAGATCATCCTGAGTGAGGTATCCCAGAAGCAGAAAGACACACTCATATACTCACTCATAAGTGGGTATATACTCACTCATAAGTGGATACTAGACATATAATATAGAATAAACATACTAAAATATGTACACCTAAGGAAGCTAATCAGGAAGGAGGACTCTGGCTAAGATGCTGAGTCCCCAATCAGAAAGTGTCTCTGTTTTTATGTTGAGATCTTTGAACCACTTGGACTTTGGTTATATTTAGGGTAATAATTATGGATTTAATTGTCTTTTTTCTACTTGTAGACCAGTATCATTTGTTGAATATGCTCTCCTGGTTTTCTCTTCTGTGTCAAAAATCATGTGTTCCTAAGTGTGTGGGTTTATTTTTGGGTCTTCTATTCAGTTCCATGGAGCCACCAGTCTATGACAGTACCATGCTGTTTTTATTACTGTTGCTCTATAGTACAGCTTGAGATCAGGGATGGGGATACCTCCAGAAGATCTTTAATTGTAGAGGATTATTTTAGCAATTCTGGGTTTCTTAATATTCCAGATGAAGTTGAGAATTTTTCTTTCAAGATCTGTAAAGAATTGTCTTTGTAATTTGATGGGAATTGCATTGAATATGTAGATTGCTTTTGGTAAGATGGCCATTTTTACTATAATAATCCTTTCAAGCCAGGAGCATGGGAGATCTTTCCATTTTCTAATGGAAAAAGGGACTGTCTCTGACATAATCTGATTGGCCTGCTCTTTGATCACCTCCCCCTGAGGGGGAAACAGCCTTACTAGGCCACCTAGGATGACAATGCAGCCACTCCTGATGAGATCTGATAGACTAAGATTAGAAGGAAGGAGAGGAGGACCTCCCCTATCTGTGGACTTGGGGAGGGGCATGCGTGAAGAAGGGCAAGGGAGGGTAGGATTGGGAGGGGAGGAAGAAGGGGCTTACGGAGGATACAAAGTGACTAAAGTGTAATTAATAAAAATAAATAAAGTGCTTTTTGACATGCAAAAAAAGAAATATATATAATATAACAGGACCATATAAAATTAGTTACTTATGAAAATTTCAGTTTTATTGCATTGATAAGATTATATGCACATTAACCTTTTTTTTTTTTTTTTTTTTTTTTTTACCAAAAACCTTTGGGAAATGTTTCTCAGGTAAAAATATAAGAGAAAAATACACTAATGTGAGGGCAGAGTCCTGAATCAAGTTAATTCTCAGGAGTGTCAGCACTCAGGCAGCTAGAGAAACCTACATAATTCTACTTCGTAATAAACTGTATTATAATAATTATAGTAATATAAGAAAGATGTAAAATATGAATGAATTCAGATGAAAACTGATAACTTTAAGATAAATATTTGACGATTTGTTCACTATCATCAGATGAGTTGAATGATAGAAGAACTATTTAATTTAATTGTTAAAGCTTTGCAGTTGTAGGAAACACTCTTTAAAGCAAAGGAAATATGGAACTTAAACAATGTAAATAAACAAATTCCATATATGATAATAAGTAAATATCTACATTACAAATATAGAAAAATTATATCTGTACTTGACATAAAATAGTTTACTCTAAAATATACTTGAGATTATATTGATTTTAACAATATAATGAATGTATGAGCCAATGAGAAAACACAGAAGCATCTTCAGACTATCAGAAGTGTGTCATAGTAATGACTTGCTCCAGTGAAGTATATGTATGGGCAAGTTAATTTCTCAGTGTGAAATCACAGAAAGGATATTTTCAGAAAATCAAATGATAAAATACTATACAAATATAATTATACAGAAAATTCATATTGATAATTTGTGTTGAGAATTCCAGGCATTTTTATATACTCTAAATCATCAATGAAGAGAATTTTAAAATAAGAATGTAGCAGAGTGAATTCTGTTTGTTTGTTTGGTTGGTTGGTTTTCATTCTATTTGCCAGATACTATCAATAGCTCAGACCTTATTTAGATCAAGATAATGAAAATATAAGAGGAAAACATATTCATACTTGTATTTCATGGCCTGTATGTGAAATTTCACATTAAAATATCCATAACTTATCATTGTTTCTCAGCTGCCAGAAAGATCAGTCACAGTTTTTACCACCTTCACTTCATTTATTTAAGAGTACATGGCTTTTATTATGAATAATCTCTTCTGACCAAGTTTCAGAGTAGTGTAAATCTATATATGTTACCATATTTAGAAGGCATTCTAAAAATCAATGTCAATAGCTTCTCGATTAGAGCTGTGGGATCGGACCATGTTTAGAGTACAATGCATGAATATTTGTTTTGGGAACAGGCTTCAGATCCAATCAAGAAAGAAGCTGCTGACCTCTATAAACAATCTTGCCACTATTATACCAGTAGGTATCCGTTATTTGAAAGTTTGCCACTCATTTTCCTCCTCCAACATGTGCCAGAGACACTTGCAATTTATACCTAATCAACTTGTTTTGTTTTGTTTTGTTTTTAATACCCATTGAGTTCAATATGGATTAACCATATCCATTTGAGTGTGAGCCACCCACTAGAGCTTGTTGCATTTACCAGGACTAAGAAGAAGATTAGCTAGTCCTAGGACAGAAGTTAACAATCACTGATAGCTCCTCGGCTAGTGGTAGAATTTCATGCCCAACTTTCCTTCTCATTCTAGAATTTGATTTGGCTTGCACATGTACAAAATTCGCACATATTGTCAGAACCTATATTTTCATATGTGTAAAATTCATGTTATATCCTGAAAATACTGTTTCCTTGTAGACAATTCACCTTCTCTGTCTTTATCATCATTGCTGACAACTCTTTCACAATGATTCCCGAGTCTTGGTAGGAAGATTTGGCATGTAGATGTACCATATGGAATTTTTAACTCTGAGGTCTCTCATTCTCTGCACTTTGAACAGTTTTGGGCCTCTCTGTTTAGTGCAAAAAGAAGCTACTATGATTAAGGTTAAGAGATGCACTATTTTCTGTTTGTAATTATGTCACTGAGAGCTATTTTAATGCAATATTAATTTAGAATAACAGTGGTGATAACTTATGCCCTAGGCCCTATAACTGTCTATTTAAAGGCTCCTGGCACTTAAACTAGTATCATGTAAGAATTTAATCTTGTTGTGTGAACAGAAAGTAGTTACATGCTCCAGTGACAATCATACCATCAATGTACCTGTGAACATCTGGTCATTGTTGGGCTTCCAAAGTTCACAGCTGAAGAAGGTAAATTACTTTTCTCCACTAGTGTACAAGTCAGCTTCTTTTTTTTTTTTTTTTGGAATTTCTTTTTTTAATTTTTATTTTATTTATTTTTTATTTTTAATTTTTATTTTTATCAGTTACATTTTATTAATTCTGTATCCCAGCCGTGCCCCGAACCCTCATTCCCTCCCAGTCCCTCCCTCCCTCACTCATCACTACTGTGCCCCTTTCCAAGTCCACTGATAGGGGGGGACCTCCCCCCATTCAGCTTCTACAGCTTTGTACAATTAACAATTAGCGATGAACCTTCTCAACTATACCTGCTT
>REGO01000339.1:930566-945467 GCA_010120015.1 Rhombomys opimus
TAGACCCGTCAGGCAAGAGTAGAGGTCTGATCTCTGATATTAGAAATAAATTGGGACTTTGTACCAATGTTCATTTAGGTGTCATCCACCCAAAGAGCATCAGACCCGTCTGATACCTTTTTCTCAGAGGCGGGACCTGGGGCATCAACCCGCATGCAATCAGACATGCTCTTCTCTGGGTCAAAAGCGGCTGGCACTGGACTTTTTATTTGTTTGTCTTTGCTAAGATGTTTAGTTTATAATAGGGCATAGTCACCCTATTATAGTATCACCGCACCTAAACCAATTTTAGATATCTACATCATTTAGAAAGTTTCTACAATTGTTGATTTCATCATGATTATTTTGAAATGCCACTATAATAAGCTACTCAGTTCATTATTTCTCCTTAACCCTGTACTCCTAACTCCCTATCCCATTTAAGTACTCCAGTACCATTATTCTCCAGGAGAAAAGTACAGTCATCATTCTTTCGCATTTGTGAATCTTCTAGCTGTAATAATGACCAGACCAACATGATATGCCCTCTGGTGCACTAGGGACATGAAGATCATGAAAGTAAACAACCACTTTCCTATTGGATTTATGTCTTTCTCCACAAGAAAACATGTGTCAATATTTTGGTAAATTAACATAAATTACTGTATATCGCAAACTTCAGTAGAAATATTTTATTTACAGTAGATTTTATAGAGGTACTTGCATTTCTATGGTCATTGTTGCTCAATTCATAATAGCTAAGAATAACTTAGGTGTCCATCACTGATGAAAGGATAATTTAAATGTAGAAAGTTTACACAATGACATACTATACAGCTGTAAAGAAAAATGAAATTAGAAGATTTGTAAATAAGTAAATGAATCTGGAAACAATTATTAGGGGAAGAAAACTGATCCCATAATGACAAATATCACATATTTTCTCTCATATGTGGATCCTAGCTTTGAGTAAGGGCCATTGCTAGAGGATTTTCAAATACTGTTAGAGCACTGTGATATTAAGTGGAAGGGAGAATAATGGGAAAAACTACTGATGCATTACATTGAGAAATGTAATGCATTACATACAGAAAATCCCATAGAACAAACTCAAGTTATGTAACTTTCATATATGCAATATGGTTTAAAGCAAGAAAAAGACAATTATTATTTTAAAAATATAGTATTTGTACTGGTTACTTTTGTTAATTTGGCAAACACCAGTGTCACCTGGCAAGATGGAACCTCATTTAAAGAACTTCCTCCATCACATTGCTTTGTTCTTGATTATTATTCATGATGGAGGGCCCAGCCCACTATTGGTTGTGGCACTCCACACATGTAATCCTGGATTGGTATAAAAAAGAAAGCTGAGCAAGCATTGGGAACCAAGCCAGTAAAACAGTATCCGTCCATGGTCAATGCTTTAGTTCCTGCTTCCAGATTCCTGGTTAAGTTCCTGCTTTGCATTCTATAAAATAGAAACACATTATTTTCATATTTTGGCTCAATGTTTTAACAAAACAATTTAAAGAGAATTAGTATAAACATCAGAAGTAGGAGAAGACAAGGAATAAGACAGGAACCTTCCACAGAGGGGCTCTAAAAGACTGTACCCTCCAGGGTATTTAAAGAGATGCTGAGACTCATAGCCAAACTTTGAATAGAGTGGCTGAAAGCTTATAGAAGAAGAGGGAAATAGAAAGATTTGGAGGGGACACGAACTCCACAAGGAAAATAACAGAGCCAAAATACCTGGACCCAGAGGGCCCTGCAGAGACCATACTCCAACCAGAAATCACGCATGGAGAAGACCTAGACCACTGTTCAGAAGAAGCCCACAGGCTTCTCAGTTTCCAACAGGGTTCCCAGTAAGGGGTACAGGGACTGTCTCTGACATGAACTCAGTCACTGGCTCTTTGATCACCTCCCCCTGGGGGTTGCAGCCTTGTCAGGCCACAGAGGAAGATGATGAAGCCAGCCTTGATGAGACCCAATAAGCTAGGGTCAGATAGAAGGGGAGGAGGTCCTCCCCTATCAGGAGAGTAGGGAAAGGGCATAGGGGGAAAAAAGGGAGGGTGTGTGTGATTGGGAGATGAGGGAGGAGGCTGCAGTGGGGATTCAAAGTGAATAAATAGTAATAAATAGATAAATAAATATAAATAGAATTAAAAGATAAAATAATTAAATAAAGAGAATTAGGACATATATTTTGTTATGTAAAATGGAACCATTTCTAAAATAGTATAAATATTGTTCATATATTTTGGAGAGATTACTATGTTTGCAAAAATAAAAACAATAATTCTTGCTGAACTTGAGGATTTTCTCTGCTAATTGCTTGATTCTGTTAGTTCCTCATTAATACTAGTCAACTATGAAAAAACATTCTAAAGATATTACCCTTAATGACATAAAATGCAAACTTCATATTCAAAGTGCTACAGTTTCTATTCATTAAAATATATTCTGTTGGGTATATTATGGAATGAAATTTATGTTTAAAATCTATAAGAAAAAGATGCACTGCTCTTACAAGTATTGTACAATATAGTGTGTACAGTCTATAATAAAATGTGAGTTTGTTTGTATTATACTAAAAATCAACTTAGAAGTTGAGTTAACATACACCCTAAAGCTATTTATCTATCTGTGTGCCTAACTACTAAATAATGCTATTTCATTTTTTAAACTTTTGGAATATTGCATGTATAAAACCAATTTACACAAAAAATTTTGTTTTCTCTCTTCCCTATATAAGTAGAAGAAAGGCCTGATTATTTTCTACTAAAGTATTTTATTTCACAAGTATTATGATTTTGAAAGTAATTTCCCACATGTAATGAACACTTATTTAGTGTGACATAGTTCTTCTTTTAAAAAAAATAGATGATTGGCAAATGTCCTTGTTGTATAGTTGAGAATATTTTGGATATATGCCTAGAAGAGGAATAGTTGGATCTTGAGGTAGTACTATTCCTAATTGTCTGTGAAAGTGCCAGACTGATTTTCAAAGTGGTTTTACAAGGTTACATTCCTACCAACAATGGAAGATGATTTCCCTTTCTCCATATCATCTTCAATGTGTATTCTTACTTGAGTTTTTGATCTTAGCCATTTTGATGGGGTAAGGTAAAATCTCGGGGTTGTTTGATTTGCATCTCCCTGATGTCTAAAGACATTATACATTTCTTTAAATGTTTCTCTGACATTCAATATTCTTCTTTTGAAAATTCTCTGTTCAGCTCTGTACCTCTTATTTTAATTGGATTACTTGATTTGTTGCAATTCATAGCAGCTTTATTCATAATAGACAGAATCTGGAAACAACCCAGATGTCCCTCAACTGAGGAATGGATACAGAAATTGTGGTACATTTATACAGTGGAATACTACTTAGCAATTAAAAACAAGGAAATCATGAAATTTGCAGGCAAATTGTGGGAACTAGAAAATATCCTGAGTGAGGTATCACAGAAGCAGAAAGAAAGACATGGTATATACTCACTTATAAGTGGATATTAGATGTACAATATAGGATAAACACACTAAAATCTGTGCACCTAAAGAAGCTAAGCAAGAAAGAGGATCCTGGGAAAGTGATCAATGCTCACTCAGAAAGACAAACCAGATGCATATTGGAAGAGGGAGAAAACAGCGAACAGGACAGGAATGTACCACTGAGGGTATCAGAAACACTCTACCCAGCAGTGTAATGAAGATGCTGAGACTCATAGCCAAATTTTGAGCAGAGTGCAGGGAATTTTATTGAAAGAAGGGGGATACTAAAGACCTGGAGGGGACAGGAGCTCCACAAGAAGAGCAACAGAACCAAAAAAATCTTGGCAAAGGGGTCTTTTCTGAGACTGATACTCCAACCAAGGACTATGTATGGAGGTAACCTAGACTACACAGATGTACACAATAGCAGCTCAGTGTCCAAGCGGATACCCTAGTAAGGGGAACAGGGGCTGTCTGACATGAACTCAGTGATTGGCTCTTTGATCACCTCTCCCTAAGTGGGAAAGAGCCTTACAAGTCCACAGAGGAAGACAATGTGGCCAGTCCTGATGAGACTTGATATACTAGGGTCAGAAGGAAGGGGTGGAGGACTGCCCTTACCAGTGGAGTTGGGTAGGGGTAAGTGAGAAGAAGAGGGAGGGAGGATGGGATTGGAAGGGGACATGGGAGAGGGCTACAACTGTGATACAAAGTGAATGAACTGTAATTAATAAAAAATAAAGAATTTTTAAAAAAGGATTTTTTCTGAGACTGATACTTTAACCAAGGACCATTCATGGAGATAACCCAGAATCCCTAAAAACGCTGCACAGATATAGCCCATGGCAGTTCAGTGTCCAAGTGGGTTCCATAGTAATGGAAACAGGGACTGTCTCTCACATGAACTGATTAGCCTGCTCTTTAATCACCTCCCCCTGAAGGGGGTGCGGCCTTACCAGGCCACAGAGGAAGACAATGCAGCCAGTCCTGATGAGACCAGACAGACAAGGATCAAAAGGAAGGGGAGGAGGACCTCCCCATCAGTGGACTGGAGGAGGGGCATCGGTGGAGTAGGGGAAGGAGGGTGGGTTGGGAGGGGAAGAGGAAGGGAGCTCAGGGAGGATACGAAGTGAATAAATTGAAATTAATAAAAATAAAAATAAAATAAAATAAAAAAGGAATTTTGACATTTGTTAACATAAACTATTGTGAGACAGCAGAAAATTATGTCTATATTGCACAAAAATTATTGGGATATTTTTGTGATTATATTTAATCCCATTTACATGAAACAATTTAAAAAGTTCTAAAAAGATCTGCAGAAAACATTAAAAATAAAATATTTTATAAAATAGAGTGAACAAATTATGATTATTTAATGAATTCATTTTTATTTCAAGAACATGTTAAAAGCCACTAATAATTAATAGTACCATATGAACAATAAAAGCTGTTCTTTATGTATGTTAAAAACAAAGAACATAAATTATCTTCTAAAGATTTTCCACTCTTTAACAGCAGAAAAAAAGCTAAAATCCACTTTTATGCTCTTAAATATGGAAAGTGATGATTGAATTAAATGATAGAGACTTACATGTCCAAGAATGTTCTTCTTTCTGATTCATATTTTGTTGTGCTCTTTGTTTGTCTGTTTTATCAGTGGAAAAATTATTCCCAGAAACAAAGTCTATTGTGATTTTTGTCTTTAACAATGGGAATTTGTTCAGAGTACAGATATTGAGAAACTTAATTCTATAGTCTTTTTCTTTTCTTTTACACAAATGCCAATTCACACATGTGTTTTCTGTTATTTAAAAATCCTAATGTGTCTGTTTTTCTCCTGAAGCATCAATCAGCATCCATTTTCCACACTATGATGTTCATAGACGTCAACTACCTTTAATTCTAATACATTTCTTCCAGTTTTCCCAGCTTTATGAACTTGTAGCCCTGCATTTTATGGACTGTAATTTTTTTTTCTTTGAACAAAGGAATTTCCAAGTACAAACTCTAAATTTGCATAATAAAATGTACAAAATGAGACACACAACTCAATTCTCAGCTCATGGATTTAGCTGACATATTTGCTAACAAAGTACAGTGTATCCAAACACTTATACCAGTGCATGGTCTCAGAAAGTGAAGCCTTCAGGCCTCTTTGTGTTTCTCTTTATTTTCCCGTGGAAGTCAAAGAACGTAAGCTTGACCAGACAATTGCTCTTAGAGATTAATCTGTGCTTTGTATAGCTTGCATTGTTTCCTGGCAAATACAACTGTATTGATCCTGGCAAATGTCATTATATTTTTTTCCGATAAAGATTTAAAAAGTCTGGTTTTGCTCAATAAAATTGTCCCAACTTCAGTCATCCACAGACATTAAATTAACTTTAATTAATTTTTAATTAAATTTTTATTTTTTTATATTAATTACAGTTTATTCACTTTGTATCCCAGTTGTAGCCTGCTCCCTCATTCCCTCCCAGCCCCACCCTTTCTCCTTCATTTCCTTCCATGCCCCTCTCCAAGTCCACTGATAGGGGAGGTCCTCCCCTTCCATCTGACCCTAGCTTATCAGGTCTCATCAGGACTGGCTGCATTGTATCCTCTGTGGCCTGGGAAGGCTGCTCCCCCCTTAGTCTTGATGTTGCCTTTTGAAACTCAAGCTGCTTTCATTACTTATGGCCATAATGGGTGACTTTGGCCCAGTAAGTAAACATGGGCGCTTGTACTCAAAGTCAAGTTTTGCTTTTATATGCTATTTTGATGAGGTCTGCTCCTTTGGAGTAGCATAACTATAGCCATTTCTGTTTCAGGACTAACAGCCACATCATCTTAGATTGTTCCTAATACAAGGTAAAGCTCTTTTTGCCCAGTCAGATTGACCACAAACTATCTTTATGTTCAGCATACTCTACGGCCTTGCTGCGCCCAGAAATTCCCCAATCCTAAGCAGAGACAGCCATGCCATGCACACTTTCAAGGTTAGCTAGAACTGCTCTATTTAGCAAAATTCACTTGAGTAAGAGGTGACTATCTTGCTCCACCGTTCCCACCATCCCCAATGTGAGCTAATTGTGTTTTTTGCCCTTATAAAATAACTGAAAGACAATCAACATCACAATTAGCCTTCTGAACTCTTTTCTCTGGCATTGACCATGGTCAGTGGTCAGTCTTGATGTGTTGTGTTCAATAGACCATCCATATCTAACTGAGATCAGTCTGAGTGAATTGTTGGGTTTCCTATGGTCCCCAACAATTTGACATTTTAGAAATGTGTGTGTATACATACATATATATATATATATATATATATATATATATATATACAGAGAATATGTAGTGAAAAGGTACTTGATAACTGGAAAGTATTCTATGTCGCTACTTAATATTTTCCTCTCACATAATAAAGTCTAATATCACTTTTAATTAAATTTTTTGAAGAACAATATAATTGTATCATGTTCTCCTTCCCTTTCCTCCCCATAAATACTCCAATATACTCTTCTTTGGCCTTTTTCTAATTTCTATTGTTTTTCTTGCTCTCAGATTTTCTTAGTTGACTGTAATGCCTTTGGCTTTACGTCTGCGGACATTTTCCAGGTGCACATTAACATGTCTATGTTATCCTCATTGTATACCTCATGTTTAGACATAATGTTGGTGAGGTTTTTATGGACTCAGCTTCTAATATTTATGGGAGACATAAGTACACAATAGCTGTCTGTTCCCCTGTTCCCTCCCTCCTTTCCTCCCAGAAACAGTCACAAACACAGCAATCTTTCCACCAAACCTTAAGCAATGATTTCTGAATGTTTGATATGGAGTTCTGTTATATCCATTTGGACTGGGCCCCACAACTCTGAATTTAATTGGGTCTGGGTTTCTGTAATAGTTTCATCAATTTCCAGAAGTTTACCTGTCTTGAGTATCCTGAGTTACATCTCTAGAATCCACATAATGCAAAGAGACAATCAACTTTCTATTTTTAATTAATTAATTAATTCACTTTATAACCTGACCTTAGCCTCCTCCCTCCTCTCTTCCCAGTCCCACATTCCCTCTTCCCTCATCCCCCCTCCTTTCTGATAAGCTCCCCCTCCCTGCCTCAACCCATTCCAACTCATCAAATTTCATCAGGACTGAGTGCATCCCCTTCCCCTGTGATCTAGTGAAGGAGCTCCACCACGAGTCAGTGATCAAAAGCATGGAAAGACAATACTTTCTATTTATATTCAGAGTTAAGAGATTGACTTATATCAACTGGTATTGATAAGGAAGGAGGCTCTGTTCTGTATTAATGACATCAAATTTTTTTCTTTTCCTTTACTTGACGTGATCTGATCTTGTGATCAGCCATAAAATACTTCATGGATGGGGCTATGCATATTTCTTTTTCGAAGGTCCATAAAGTAAATCTGTTTAATTTTCAGGTATATTTGAGTTTGGCCTATGATGGAAAGTTACAGAGACTTCCACCAGCAATGGATGAATGTTCCCTTTACTCCACATCCTCAACAATCTGTGATAACACTTGAGTTTTTGATGTTAGCCATTCTAACTGGTGAAAGATGGAAGGAATCTCAGAGTCATTTTGATGTGCATTTCCATGATAATTAAGGACATTGAACATTTCATAAGTTCTTCTCAGCCATTAGAAATTCCTCTGTTGAGAACTCTGTTTAGCTCTGTACCCATTTTTCTGTTTTAATTTTATTATTATTGTTTAAAATTTATTCACTTTGTATCCCAGTTTTAGCCCCTTCCCTCATGTCCTCCAGTTCACATCCTCCCTCCTCTTCCTTCCCTATTCCTTTTCCCTAGTTTTCTGATAAGGAGAGTCCTCCTCCCCTACTGTCTAACCTTATCCTATCAGGTCCTATCAGGACTGCCTGGATCCTCTTCCTCTGGGAGAAAAGGTCAAGGAGCAGGCAGCTAAGTTCCCATCAGAGAGTGTCCCTTCTCCTCTTAGTATGAAACCCAATGGAGACAGAGCTGTCTATAGGCTACATCTGAACATGAGGTCAAGGGCCCTGCTTTTTTTTTTTTTTTTTTTTTTTTTTTTTTTTTTTTTTTAGTCTCTTTGTGTAGCTCCTGTCACCTCTGGGTCCTTTTATATCTCCCTTTTTCCATAATACTGCCTGTTCTCTGTCCAAAGTTTGGTTGTGAGCCTCTGCATCTACTTTGATCCTCTGCTGGTTCGACTCTTTTAGAGGATGTCTGTGGTAGACTCCAGTCCTATTCTACCACTTCTTCTCTCTTCTATGACTTCCAATGTTTCTCCTGTTTAACTTTCTGAATGAGAATTAAGAATCTTCCTCTTTTCAATGCATTATTTGGTTTGTTTGTGTTTACTTTCTTGAGTACTTCATATATTTTGGATATTAGCCCTGTGTCAGATTTATGGTTGGTGAATATTTTTCCCAGTCTGAAGGCTATCATTTTATTCTATCGACAGTGTTTGTTGCCTGACAGAAGCTTTTCAGTTTCATGAGGTCCCATTTATTAATTGTTGCTCTTAGAGCCTGTGTTGTTGGTGTTATGTTCAGGAAGTTGTCTCCTGTGCCAATGAGTTCTAGGCTGTTCCCCACTTTCTCTTCTAACAGCTTTAGAGTATCTGGATTTATGTTAAGGTCTTTGATCCACTTGGACTAGAGTTTTGTGCAGGGTGTTGAATATGGGTCTAGTTGCTATAATTATGAGTTATTCTTTATCATATAAAATTATACCAGTTTATATTTTTGCAAATGACCTATAATTTTAGGACTGTCTTTTAATTTTCTGATGTTTCCTTGGTGTTTACAAACTTCCTAAGATGCTTTTTTTGTAGGTTGACATAAAGGCTTTGAAATTGCAAAAGAATATTTATTAGCATTATGTTACAGAGATTCCTCATGACAGAATTAAGACATTAAGTTACATGTTTATGTTAAACCTATCTCCATTTGCTTTTTTCAAGTTTTTAACTCTTCATTATAGCTATTAAAAACTGGAGTTGGGGAGGATGATATTCAGACAAAATAGTGCAAATGAAATGAATTTGATGATTCAATGTGGAGTGGACAAATTGTTTTTGGATTTTTGACAAGTCAATGATTAAGTTTGTAGCAGCAGCTATCCACTGATACTATCTCAAAACAAGACTAATTATTTGCCTTTGAGCAAATAATTTCTAGACATCACTATCCTATTACACTGTCATGCACGATGTGTAAACCATTTAAAATCACCTAAAGTACCTGACAATCTCTTTTTGTGGTATGGTTAGAAAAAAGAAATGCAGACCATCCCCAGTTAAATGGAACAAAAGTGCAGTGCAGAAAAGAAGACTAGATAGAAAGATGTTCCACACCTGAAAATATGCAGGCCTAATAATATTAATCTTTTTGTAGCTGAGATTATATTTTCAGTTAAATGCCAACCATTTCCTCACAGTACCGGCTTTTTTGTTTTGTTTCTTCCTTGTTATACAAGGAAGATTTTCTTTTTTATTTTAATTTTTTATATTAATTCTGGTTTATTCTCTTTGTATCCCAGATATAGCCTTCTCCCTCATTCTGTCTCAATCCTACCCGCCCTCCCTCATATCTTCCCATGCCCCTCTCCAAGTCCACTGATAGGGGAGATCCTATTCTCCTTCCATCTGACCCTAGCCTAACAGGTCTCATCAGGACTGGCTGCATTGTCTTCCTCTTTTATTTGGCAAGGCTTCTCCTCCAGCAGGGGAGTTGGTCAAGGAGCCAGCCACTGAGTTCATGTCAGAGACATTTCCTGTTGTTATGTTCTTGAAGCAAGGTATTTCAGGGAGGTTTGAACCTGGATGACAGCAGACAAGCTCCAGAGACCATCATGTTTTTGCACTCTTCAGTACGGAGGATACACCTTAGGACCCCAGGCCTCTGAAAAAAAAAAAGCCTTTGTATGGCTTGAACCAGCTTCCCAGCACAAGGGATTTTAATTTTCAATATTTTTACACATACAAATATATACAAATACATGTCAAATACAAAATTTATCTTCATATTAAATACAAGCATCAGAGTCATATTAGCTTATTAGCTTTTAGCATAAAATGAGATTGGAATACTTTGTGGAGAAAAATATTTATTGATGTGTACTTGCCAGTCTTGAAGACCTGAGTTCAAGGCCCAGAAAAAAAAATTCATAAAGTGAAAAGAAACTCCTATACATCATCTTCTGACATTAACACACATGTTATGGCATACATACATACATACATACACACACACACACACACACATATATATATATATATATACATATATATATGTATATATATACACCATTCTTTCCACAAATACTCCTCTGCCACACACATAATGATTAAGCAAAATGTAATCAAAACACTTTTAAAAAGAACTCATGAATGCATTGCACAGGAATACTTTTTTTTTTTCTTCATGGTTTGGTTCTCTTTGAGATTATGCACGTTTGTTTTTAATATATGGTGATATAAGGTATCTGGAAGTTAAATTTAATTTTAAAAACAAAATGGAGAAGTTAAAATTTATTGTAAACCACTAAAGATATATTGTTAATACATGATTGTGTTACTTTAGGTATGAAACACAACATTCATTGCCTCTCTTCTCAGCATATTTTCTTGTATCTATTTAAACATGCTAGAATTTTATTGGCTGCCAAATATTGTTGAGAGTTTTATTATGCCTGTCATTAGAGGCTATTGCAGGTTGGGTCTTGGGCTTTGTGTCACATGTGTATGCATCAGTAGGGGGCAGAGAAGAGAGAGGCTGTCTATGCTCCATATTCTGAACTAGGAACATCTGAATGACGGGAGCCAAACATTCACTGAAAAAAGCAACAAATCCTGGTACCCCTTACAGCAAGTGAGCTACAAGATATATTGGGAAATTATGGTAAAAACAAAAGCAAACAAACAAAAAAACAGGATTAACAAAGCACATTTTAATTAGAATTAAGCCCGACTTCATGAGATGGAACATTCCTGAAGCACCTTACACTCTTTAAGTGGACAAGAACCTGAGACTAGAAAGTTTATCAATCCTAGGGGGAAAACAACTGCTATTATTATCCTGCTAAAGGAACATAGCAATAAAATGACTCGTGGTAACATGTTGTTATACCCATAGATGAAAGGACTGTTCAAATTTCTTTAGATGAGCTTTCTCTTCAGTAGATAGTCATTAACACAGAACGACACCCCTGGAAAATGTGCAGTTAGAGAGAAACTTTAAAACTCTTAGCACTAAATTGGGTGTTTTTGCCTCAGGGCTTTGGGGTCTACTCAGAAGAGCAGGCAGCAAGATCCAGAAGTGGTATATGACTCTAATGGAGTATTTGTCTTCCAAAGTAACAGAATAGACACACACATAAAACCTTACAGACAGTGGAAAGCACAAGACCAACTAGGAACAATCTAGACAAAATTGAGCACTGAGAAAGAGACCTGAATATAAACCCTCACCACTAAAGAAGAAGATATTAGCAATTGGTACCTACTGGGAACGGAAAAATAGTTTTCCTCAATCAAATGTCACTAGAAAAGCAACCAACCACACCCTATGGTTGACCCCAAGCCCAAGAGTGGGTAGCTAACACACACACAAACACACACACACACACACACACACATTCTGTTTTTTAAATTAGGTACTTAAAATTAATTAATTAATTAATTTGTATAAATGTATTGTTGTGTGATATTTGTTCTCTAATGGTATTTTTGTCATTTGTTTTTTTAATTATATATATTTAATTATTTTTATTAATTACAGTTTATTCTCTTTGTATCCCCCTGTACTTCCCTAACCTCCTCTCCTCTGAATCCCACCCTCCCTCTTCCCTTTGTGTCCCTCTCCTAGTCCACTGAAAAGGGAGGTCCTCCTCCCCTTCCCTCCGAAGCTAATCTATCAGGTCTCATCAGGAGTGTCTGCATTCTCTTCTTCTATGGCCTGGTAAGGCTGCTCCCCCCTCAGGGGGAGATGATCAAAGAGCAGGCCAATCAGTTCATGTCAGAGACAGTCCCTGTCCCCATTATTATGGAGGCCGCTTGGATACTGAACCGCCATAGGCTACCTCTGTGCTGGGGTTCCAGGCCATCTCCATGAGTGATACTCCTTGGCTGGAGTATCAGTTTCAGAAAAGACCACTGTGCCCAGACTGTTAGGATCTGTCACTGTCTTTGTGGAGCTCCTGTCCTCTCCAGGTCTTACTACTCCCACTTCTTTCATAAGATTCCCTGTACTCTGCCCAAAGCTTAGCACTTGTTTTTATTTATGTTTCCTTTTTATTAGTTTTCAGACACAAATATAGGAAGACTGTGGATTTGGTTGGAAGGATAAAATGTGAGGGTTATCAGTGTTGAGTTGTTGGATGGGAAATTGTATGAACAAATTACATTGCATTTAAAAATTAAATAAAAACTTTAAAAACTAATCATGAGCTATAATTCTAAATCCTTAGTCTTCTCAAACACGGTGACATTAAGAGAAAAGATCTGAAAACATAACAGATATTTTTGTAAGCAATTTTATTTAAATGTTATTTTCAAGTTATAGTGTGTATGTTTGTATGTTTGTGTGTATGTATGTGTTTGTGTGTATGTGTGTGAGTTTGTGTATGTGAGAGTACAAGTATTTAAGAAAATATGTGAATGTGCTTGCACAGGTCAAATGTTTTTCTCCGTGATTGACTTCTACCTTAGTTTTGATCTTTTATGAAATCTGTATCTCATCAGTTCAGCAAAGCTGGCCACCCAGTACTCTCTAGATATACCACTGTTTCTGCCTCCATACTGTTGCAATAATGGATGGTTAGTTACTGACTAGTTTGCACAGGCCTTTTCTGAGTGCTTTGTATTATGTTCTCATGATTGTGCACTGGGGAGCTTACTGATATTTTCCAAGCCCCTTCAAAATGTTGAATTTCCATAGCAGGAGTAAATTTCAACAACAGTGAATAATATGCTTGCATTTATCCTTTATGTGCTATGTAGAATAAATATTTTATTGTTTAATCATGAAAGATAATATAGAGTATAAAAATTCACTTTTAAATGTCAAAGGGAAAAAGTGATATCACCTTTTTGATAATACTTTCAACTTTCCAAGAAAGAATCTGTTCATTAAAGAGTTTTAAAAAATACACTTGGTTTGTTGGTGTAATTTTTAAGTGTAGACCTACAAAACCCTCCTTTTATGCTAGATAAATCATGTACTGTGGAAATCATTCTGTGGAATTCATGGAGCAAAACCGAAAATCTGTTTAGAAGCAGATTTACAGCAATTTTATAGTATTGCCTTTTCTTCTTCGTGCGTCTGCTAACTGCCATTCCCAAGCACTTAATCAGTCTGAGGCTTTATCTGTGATAAGCATTCACATATATTCTGACATTTAAATTTTGTCATTACATGAGGGAGAGATGATGATATCCCTATCTTACAAATTAGGACACTAAAGCAGGGATACTTAGAAACTTAGTCCAAGGTGACACAGCTTACAGGGCTGATTTGAATTATTTGAAATGAAGCCATTGTGATTGCAAAGGCTGTGTCATTAATCACCATGCCACATTTACTTCACCATATATATCTTGCTTTATTCAGGCCTTCTTTATCTCTCCCAATTTCAACCATATTTTTATGCTTCCTTTAAAATGCTTGAATGTATTTTTTTCATAATATTCTGTACAAAGGAGAGCAGACCTCAAGAAGTATACTTTAAAAATAATGCCTGAACAGTGCATAGAATGAGCTTTTGGCTTTTGTTGAATTTACTGCTCTTTCATGTTCTCAGACATAAACGCTTTAAGTTTCTGTGTTTAAAACGTTATTTTTTTAACTTTTTTCTTTAAGTGTGTCGTGCATATGCACATTGAGGCAATAAGAGGTTTTCAGATGCCCTTGAGCTAGTTACAGGCTTTTGTGAGCTACTTTACATGGGAAATGGAGAACAAACATAAATTTTCTGCAAAAGCAGTAAGATTATTTTCTGATCTTCCATCTCCATTCACTCTTTAGACTCCAAACTTCCAAAAGAAGCTATTGTTTAATGTGGTGTACAGTTGCACTGTTACAATGTACTCTCTATTAAAGTTAAATGCTAATTTGTTTTTGTATTCCTTTAATATATGTTACCATTTTGGGTGTAATTTCATAATTTTTTTAATTTTATTTTTTCTTATCAGTTACATTTTATTGACTCTGTATCCCAGCTGTAACCTGCTCCCTCATTCCCTCCCAATCTCACCCTCCCTCCCTCATCTCCACCCTGCCCCTTTCCAAGTCCACTGATAAGAGGGGACCTCCTCCCCACTCATCCGATCCTGTTTTATCAGGTATCTTCAGGACTGGCTGCAAAGCCCTCCTCTGTGGCCTAACAGAACTGCTCCTCCCTTGGGGGTGGGGAGGTCAAAGAGCCAGT
>REGO01000339.1:946182-969082 GCA_010120015.1 Rhombomys opimus
GTTGATGGACATCTGGGTTGTTTCCAGGTTCTGGCTATTACAAATAAAGCTGCTATAAACATGGTTGAGCAAGTATCCCTTTTGTGTACTTGAGCAAACTTTGGGTATATACCTAGCAGTGGTATAGCTGGGTCTTGAGGAAGCACTATTCCTAATTGTCTTAGAAAGCACCAGATAGATTTCCAGAGTGGTTGTACAAGTTTACATTCCCACCAGCAGTGGAGGAGGGTTCCCCTTTCTCCACACCTCTCCAGCATGTGTTGTCACTTGAATTTGTCATCTTGGCCATTCTGATGGGTGTAAGGTGAAATCTCAGGATCCTTTTGATTTGCATTTCCATGATGGCTAATGAGGTTGAGCATTTCTTTAAGTGTTTCTCTGCCATTCAATATTCCTCTGTCGAGAATTCTCTGTTTAGCTCTCTTCCCCACTTTTTAATTGGATTACTTGGTTTGCTGCTTTTCAGCTTCTTTAGTTCTTTGTATATACTGGATATTAGTCCTCTGTCTGATAAAGGGTTAGTGAAAATTCTTTCCCAATCTGTAGGCAGTTGTTTTGTTTTGTTTTGATGACGGTGTCCTTTGCTTTACAGCAGCTTTTCAGTTTCATGAGGTCTTTATTTATTGATTGTTGCTCTTAGAGCCTGTGCTGTTGCTGTTCTGTTCAGGAAGTTGTCTCCTGTGCCAATGAGTTCTAGGCTGTTCCCCATTTTTTCTTCTAACAGATTTAGAGTATCCGGTTTTATGTTGAGGTCTTTGATCCACTTGGACTTTAGTTTTGTGCAGGGTGATAAATATGGATCTATTTTTATTTTTCTGCATGTAGACATCCAGTTGGACCAGCTCCATTTGTTGAAGATGCTTTTTTTTTTTTCCTTTGAATGGTTTTGGCTTCTTTGTCAAAAATCGAGTATTCATAGGTGTGTGGGTTTATTTCTGGCTCTTCTATGTTGTTCCATTGATTCTCCTTTCTGTTTTTATGCCAATACCATGCCGTTTTTATTACTATTGCTCTGTACTGCAACTTGAGATCAGGGATGGAGATACCTCCAGATGATCTGTTGTTGTACAGGATTCTTTTGGAGATTCTGGGTTTTTTGTTTCTCCATATTAAGCTGAGAATCTTATTTTCAAAGACTCTAAAGAATTGAGTTGATATTTTGATGGGAATTGTATTGAATCTGTAGATTGCCTTTGGCAGAATGGCCATTTTCACAATGTTAATCCTACCAATCCATGAGCATGGGAGATCTTTCCATCTTCTAATATCTTCTTCAATTTCTTTCTTCAGAGACTTGAAATTTTTCTCAAACAGGTCTTTCATTTGCTTGATTAATGTCACCCCAAGATACTTTATGTCATTAGTGGCTATTTTCTCTCCAAGACTTTAAACATGAATGGGTGTTGGACTTTGTCAAATGCTTTGTCGGCATCTAAGGAGATGATCATGTGGTTTTTGTCCTTCAGTTTGTTTATGTGGTGGATTACATTGATGGATTTCTGTATGTTGAACCACCCTTGCAGGCCTGGGATGAAGCCTACTTGGTCATGGTGGATGATATCTTTGATGTGTTCTTGGATTCAGTTTGCAAGTATTTTATTGAGTATTTTTGTGTCAATGTTCATAATAGAGATAAGTCTGATGTTTTCTTTTTTTGTTGGGTTTTTGTGTGGTTTAGGTATCAGGGTGACTGTCGCTTCATACAATGAGTTTGGTAATGTACCTTCTGTTTCTATTTTGTTGAATAATTTGAGGAGAATTGGTGTTAGCACTTCTCTGAAGGTCTGGTAGAATTCCGCACTGATACCACGTGGCCCAGGGCTTTTATTGGAGGGGAGACTGTGAATGAGTGCTTCAGTTTCTTTGGAGGTTATAGGGCTATTCAGCCTTTCTACCTGATCTTGACTTAATGTTGGAAGATGGAATCTGTCAAGAAAATTGTCCATTTCATTTAGGTTTTCAAATTTTGTGGCATATAGGCTTTTGTACTATGACCTAATGATTGTTTGAATTTCCTCAGTGTCTGTAGTTATGTCACCCTTTTCATTTCTGATTTTGCTGATTTGGATAGTTTCTCTCTGCTTTTTAGTTAGTTTGGCTAAGGGTTTGTCTATCTTGTTGTTTTCTCAAAAATCCAGCTTTTTGTTTCATTGATTCTTTGGATAGTTTTATTTGTTTCTAATTGATTGATTTCAGCCCTGAGTTTGATTATTTCCAGCCGTCTGCTCCTCTTGGGTGTATCTGCTTCTTTTTTTTCTAGATTTTTCAGTTGGGACATTAAGTTGTTTGTATGTGCTGTTACGAATTTCTTCTTGCAGGCACTTAGTGCTATAAATTTTCCTCTGAGCACTGCTTTCAATGTGTCCCATAAATTTGGGTATGTTGTGCCTTCATTTTCATTGAATTTTAGGAAGTCTTTAATTTCTTTCTGTATTTCTTCCTTAACCCAGCTGTCATTGAGTAACAAGTTGTTCAGTTTCCATGTGCGTGTTGGCTTTTTGTTATTTCTGTTGTTTTTGAGGTCCAGCTTTAGTCCATGGTGGTCAGATAGAATACAAGGGATTATTTCAATCTTTTTGTATGTGTTGAGGCTTGCTTTATGACCAGCTATATGGTCTATTTTGGAGACGGTTCTATGCCGTGCTGAAAAGAAGGTATACTCTTTTGAGTTTGGATGAAAAGATCTGTAGACGTCTATTAGGGCCATTTGATTTAGGGACTCTGAAAGTGTTTTCATTTCCCTATTTGTTTTCTGTCCAGTTGATCTGTCCCTTGGTGAGAGTGGAGTGCTGAAGTCTCCTACTATTAAGGTATTAGGATCAATGTGTGATTTTAGCTTCAATATTGTTTCATTTACGAATGTCGGTGCTCTTGTATTTGGGGCATAGATATTCAAAATTGTGATGTCCTCTTGGTGGATTTTTCCTTTGATGAGAATATAGTGGCCCTCCTTATCTTTTTTGATTAACTTGGGTTGAAAGTCTATTTTATTAGATATTAGGATGGCTACTCCAGCTTGTTTTCTGGAACCATTTGCTTGAAAAACAGTTTTCCAGCCCTTTACTCTGAGGTAGTGTTTATCTTTGTTGCATAGGTGTGTATCTTGGATGCAACAGAATGTTGGATCCTGTTTCCGCAACCATTCTGTTAGTCTTTGTCTTTTTATTGGGGAGTTGAGTCCATTGATGTTGATAGATACTAGTGACCAACAATTGTTATTTATTTTGATGTGGGGTTGGTGGTGTCACTGAGTTTCATTGCTTGTATTCTTTTGGTTTTTTTGTTGTGTAGTTATCTATTTCCTCTGTTTCCTTAGATGTAGTTGTTTTCTTTGGTTTGGAGTTTCCTTTCTAGTAACTTCTGTAGAGCTGGGTTACTATGTAGATATTGTTTAAAATTAGTTTTGTCATGGAATATTTTGAATTCTCCTTCTATGTTGATTGAAAGTTTTGCTGGGTATAGTAGTCTGGGTTGGAATCTGTGGTCCCTTAAGGACTGTATGATTTCTGTCCAGGCCCTTCTGGCTTTCATAGTTTCTGTTGAGAAATCTGGTGTGATTCTGATAGGTCTACCTTCATATGTTACTTGGCCTTTTTCCCTTGCTGCTTTTAGAATTTTTTCTTTGTTCTGTAGGTTCAGTGTTTTGACTATGATGTGACGTGAAGAATTTATTTTCTGGTCTATTCTACTTGGTGTTCTGTAGGCCTCTTGTATGTTTATGACTATCTCCTTCTTTAAGTTGAGAAAGTTTTCTTCTATAATTTTCTTGAAAATATTTTACAGACCTTTAAGCCTGATGTCTTCTTTTTCTTCTACTCCTATTCTTCTTAGGTTTTGTCTTTTCATGGTGTCCTTGATTTCTTGGATGTTTTGTGTTTGGGTCTTTTCTGATTTTTTTTTTTCTTTGAGAGACCTGTCAATTTCCGTAAGTGTATCTTCGGCTCCTGAGATTCTTTCTTCCATCTCTTATATTCTGTTGGTGATGCTTACCTTTTTAGTTCCCAATGTTTTCTCTATGTTCTCCAGCTCCTGGTTTTTCTCTATTTGTATTTTCTTTATTGATTCTAACTCTGTTTTCATGTCTTGCACCATTGCCTTCATCTGTTTGAATGTGGAGTCCTGCTTTTCAATGACAGCTTCTATTTTTTTGTCCATTTCCTCTCTATGTATCACTAATTGTGCCTCCACTTCTTTGGCTATATTTGCCTATATTTCTATGAGAGCTTTATTTATTTCTTCTTTGTTTGCCTTCATTTATGTGGACATTTCTTTGAGAGCTTTGTTCATTTCTTCTTTGTTTGCCACAATTTTCGTGGTCATTTCTCTGAGAGCTCGATTTGTTTCCTCTTGGTTCATCTCAATTTCTTTGGTTATTTCTCTGAGGGCTTTGTTCATTTCATCTTTATGGGCCTCTAATAGCTGGAGAAACATAGTTTTGAGGTTGTTTTGAGAAACATAGTTTGGCGGCGTTCGCTGAGTGCCTGAAAAGATTGGGTTTTCTCAGCCCCCATCTCAGGTTGGGGTACAGACAATGTGGTCTGTGGCAGATTCTGCTGGATGCCTCCTGCCTCCTCCGCAGAGGGAGTAGGGATTTTGAGCTGGGTGCAGCCGCTCTCTGTGCAAGGCAGGAGCTCAGTTGTGATGGTGGCGGGTACTCGCGGTCTGTGAGAACTTCCAGGGAAAGACTGGGTGACCCGTGATCAGTATCGCAACTTAGCTTCCTCATGGGGTTTTCTTGTGATTGGGACTCCCAGTCTCTGGCACCCTTGGGCCCACCAATCAGCCTGGGAAAGTGATCGGGACAAGCAGGTTTGCGGCTCCAGAGACCCAAAGCCCACATTACCTGGGATCTCTTCCTAGTTCTGGCTGTGTGGCCTGAGAGTGGACCCGACCGATTCCCATGCCATGGGAGCCTCCCCACACCTGGGAAACACGATCGCTGTAGGGCCCAGAGTTCAGTCTCCTGGTTGCTTCACGGAGATTGTTTCCCTGCTTCTCAGACACAGTGTTCTCCCGGCACTGCCATCTTGGACCCCCCTCTACAATGGATATTTTTAAGAATTAAATACTCTTTATTTGATATCAAACATTAACCATAGTAAGTACCTTTCAGTGGTAGAAGGCAGCATCCTTGACATAGGGAATTCTAACTAAATCAGCAATGTCAAGAATTGTAATTTCATGATTTAATCAGAGTTTTTCATCATTCCATTACTTGTGCATTGCTAAGCTATTGACAAATCATCCTTTGTTGTTAATGTCTACAAATTATTAAAGTATTGTAATTTAGATGCAAGTTCCTATAAAAGAATTAAGAAAAGTAATTTTCTTTTAAACTTTGAAATTCAGATTTTTTGTATTTTGTCTAAGTATAAATACCACATAGTATATATTTATTAACTCAGTTATTTCACAGTCACTTGAAAATATTGATTTCTCTTATATTTACTCAAAAGTTCTCTGAAATTATGTGCTCATTAATTGACTGTACTAGACTCTATACTAGGATATAACTACTAATATGGCTATTAAAGGATCATTTCCTTGTACATAATAAAGTCACTTAATCTAACTTCAGTATTGTGAATTATCATTGACTCTACCAGTTCAGAGAAGCCATACCAAACTGGAAAGAAACTATTGAATAAACACTAAAATGATATAATTATTTACACTGTATCATATTCCCCTTTACCCTGAAAAAGAAGTTGTCGTGAATCTTTGCCTGGTAGGTTCAGGTAAACATTTATTCATGAAAAAATTGAATCTTCAGTTTGCCAGAACTTCATTTTATAATTCTTTTTAAATCAAGTTTATTTAAAGGATGTGACAGTTCATACACATATACACTATATATATATATGTGTGTGTGTGTGTGTGTGTGTGTATGTAGTATATAAATATATATGAGGCTTAGCAAACCATAAGGAGCAAGCCAATAATCAGCATCCATTCATTGCTCTCTGGTTCATTCTTGCCTCCAGATTCCAGCCCAGCTTGAGTTCCTGCCCTCAATGATAATCTAATCCTGATACTGAACTGGATAAATAAATGCATAAATGGTTTTTTGCCTTTGTGTGAGAAGAAATATTAAATTATGAATGGCATACATCTTTTCAAAAGAGTGGACTGGGGTTAGCTGAATTAAGACACTTAAGTGAATACTACTGTTTAATCCATGGTAATTAAAAAGTAAGATGTTTTGGAAATAGATTATCTATTTTTGAGTCTGTCTATCAGCTATCTTTATCATTCACTTATTTTTGTGGGAAATATACACTGAGAGGCAGAAAAAGGGAGACAAAAAGAGAAAGGATGAAAGTTAAAAAAAAAAAAAAAGAAACTTCTGTTGCTAGGGAATGCCTCTGGCAAAAACTATACAGGAACATGTGTCACAAAGGGAACATTTCTGGCAAAGAAAGGGAAGACTTGCCGAAGGCCGAATGCTTCTTCAAAGAGTAAGTAGACATATTCTCAAGAATGCTAAAACAATTTCACTCCTATTTGATTTTTTTTTGTTTCTTTATAAATAGCCAAAAAATCCTAAATCCAGTAAGCCTGATAAGACACTTCAAAGTATAGCTGGCAGATGACAGCCCCATTCTTCATTTTATCACCTGTAGCAGTGTTAACTCTGAAAACTTAATTTTAGGTTTGTCCCTGATTTCTGTTCCCTTTCCTTATGTGGAAGACTCCCTATCTCCTCAGGGCCCAGTGCCTCTTACACCACTCTTAATCACTTCCTTCAAAGCAGTTTTACTCCCTTTGCTCTTTTATTTTTAAAAAATCATCAGATAAATTTTTAGCTGTTAAGATGCTCAACTCTGCTTTCTTACATTCTGGATCTTGACCAGGGGCATAGAAATGTTACAAAACTGACAACTATTTAACATTTCCTCCAAATTTCATATGCATTTTAAAACATGGTTGTAAAACTCTTGAACTGCATATCAACCACAGCCCTCTTTCTGAAAGATTTGTTTTTTTGTTTCTTCTTTGGCCTTTATTTTTACTCAGGCAAAACTGATGATGTGTTTTATGATCATACACTATGAGGACATATTGTATATCAGTTGAATAAATAAAATTTTCATCTAGCAGCAAGAAATATTTATAATACCATTTGGACTCAGGATCCTCTTTGTTTTATTTCCTTTTGTTTACGTTGGGAGACATGCCTCTCTATTTATCTGTTTGCTATGCTATATACTGCTCTCAAAATTACATTTCTCACTTTGTATGCTACTGATCTTTCTTCTTGGTCATTTCCATTAGTCTATCATTATGATCTAAATTCATCATTTTATAAAAATGAATTAAATGTGTACTCAGATTCCATTTCTACATAGTTTCTTTCATTTATCCAGACTTTCTGAAGTGGACATTAGTGTTAGATGCCTACGAGGGTTTATTGTTTCAATGGCTTCGCTCATTGACATGGTCTTTTACTTCTGTGTGCCAAAATAAACAGCCTTCACACTTCTGAAGCTGGTGAGTAATTCTAGGTTTTGATCTTTACCAACCTTATTTCCATTTTATTTTTGGCTGCTACACTTTCTTGAATTTTTCTTTTTCCATTCATTAATTTTCACTTTCATTTTTTCTTTTGATTTTATTTGGTAATTTCATATAGTGATGCAACAGTTTTAGGGAATTCCTGGGCTACTTCCCAATTTCTCTCAGATTCAAAACAAGTCTTTTCAACTTCATTGCTATATCTTCCTTCCTCTGCCTCTCCTCCTTCCCCTCTTTTTTTTTTCTTTTTCTGCACCTCCATCCTGAATCCAATTTATGCTGCTTCTTTGAAAGTGGGTGCAGCTCACCATCCACTGGAGGATGGGCAGAAAACTATGAACTAATTCCATACCTTTCCAGTTATGAGTCTCTGTATTAAATCTCATTTGATGCATAAAGATGCTTCACCAAGAAGTGAGAATTTATTAGTCTGTATATAGGAATTAGTAGAAAGCATATTATATGCTTATAGCAAATAAGCATATAAAACAAAACAAAAAGTAGGGCCTACAAAACAAAAAGTAGCTTGCTTTTTGAGATCCAGTAATCAAAGTAGGCCCTGCAAATACTACTTTGCCATAGGTGCATTGGTCACACAAATCCCTGTAAGCTACAATCTATTCTAAAGCCATTGTTGAAGACAGAAATTGATGAGATTTTTGTCTATTACTATACATGTATACACATAGATATGTACATGTATATATGTACATATGTATGCATATACATGTATATGTATACACACACACACACACACACACACACACGGTGTATTTTACTCAAAACATTTGAACAGTGTTCAAAGTCTGAGCCCCAAACAGTTCCCCTATATAATAGCTTACTTATATTCATTTTTCATTATCTTTGAACATTTGATGTAATCTTAATCAAAGTTCTATTTACGTGAAGCAACACCATGACCACAGCAATACGAGTGTGATAAAATAGAGCATTTAATTGTGGCTGACTTACAGTTCAAGTGTTCAGAATATTGCCATCATGGCAGGAAGCATACAGGTGTATATGTTGCTGGGAAGTATCTGAAAGTTCTTTATCTGGATTAGTAGGGTGTGGGAAGAGAGAGTGACACTGTCCTAGACTTGTTCTTCTGACACTTCAAATCCCTGAGCCATGACATAGTTCTTCCAACAAGATAAAACCTACTCCAACAAACCCTCCAATAACCCTCCAAAAATACCACCCTCAGTGAGTCTATTGGGACCATTTTCATTCCACCTACCAATTTCTACTCTCTTGCCCCCTTAGGCTTGTAGCTATATCATAATGTAAAATTCTTTAGCACAAATTCCTCTCTGTATAGTTCATAACAATCCGAAACCCTATTTAAAAGTCCAAACTCAAAGTCTCTTGAGAGTCTCATGACAATCTCTTAACTCTAACCCTGTAAAAGCAAAAAGCTTAGTTACATAATGTTTATTTTCAAATAATTGAGAACTAGCTACTAAAGGGAAGCACAATGACAGAATTTATGGTTGACCCCAGAGGAGGCATAGGAATTAACATCAGAATCGCAAATTAGAAATGAATGTACTTAGGGCCTACATATGGAGACTGTAACACAGCAGATGACACTAAGAGCCACTGTTTAGACATCACTCAAAGTTAGTGGTTCAACAGTGTACAGAAGTGTTGTGGTCCAAGTCATCTGCAGTTCCTTTCTCAAGCTAAACCCTGACTCAAATGTGGCCCTCAGACTGAAGAGAACTTTAGAGACGAAACAAATCCTAGGAAGAATTTCCTCCAGGGAAAAACAAAGGAAGATCTCAGATAAGTGGGTAAAGATACTATTTCCAGGGAAGTGTTATAGGAGGATTCAGATGAGGGAGTCAAAAACACAGTTTTGTTTGTTTGTTTGTTTGTTTTCTGCTTACAATGCTAAATAAATCTCTTAGCCAGATAAACAATATATAAATAGCAGTGGGAAAAATAAAAACTTGTTCATATTTGAAGTGGAAAAATAAAGAAAATGCCATAAAATATACATTACTGTTTCAAAAGTGAAGGAAAGAGCATAGTGAGGAAATACTGGGCCAAAACAAGTCTGAAAACCAGCAGGGTAAATCCCAAACTCTGCATCTTTTTGTCTGATGTCCAAGCACTGTTCTGGTCTCCAACTCCTTTCAGCTTTGCTTACTGCAACCCACTTCTTTCTCTTGGGCTGGTTCCAATCTCTGTTAGCAGTTTTCCTAGGCAGCTGTCCCATACTCTATCATCTCTTACATTTTAGGGTTTCTAAGGCAAGCCAGGCTTTACCTTAACAGTCTCACATGCAATGGCCTTTCTGGGCCTTTCTGTAGAGACAGCCCTGACACATGCCTGGACTCAGAGGCTTAACTCAGTCCTGGAGGGAGACTCCAGAACTGCTTTATTGCATCCTTGACTCTAAAACCACATGCTGAAGTACCAAGCTCTACTGCTTGGTAGGGACAGATCCTGTCGTCCTAGTTCAAATACATTTTCACTAGCTTTTTTTTTTTTTTTTTTTTGATGGTTTTCTTCACTGCCTAAGTTAGGCTATCCTGGAACTTGCTCTGTAGAACATCCTGACTTTGATCTCAGAGATCTGACATCCTCTGCTTTCTGAGTGCTGGGATAAAAGGTCTGCACCACCATGCCAGGCCCTAAGCTTTTCTTAAATTTCTGTTCACAAGTTGGGAGCTTGGCTGGGTGCAGTTTTGCTGTGAGGTCACCATTCCCTTTATTTCACTTAGCACCTGTTTACACTTGATGGTGCCCCCTTTCTTCACAAATTATACATTTTTTATTTTTTCTTGCTCAGCTTGTTCCTTTTAATTATACATCTGCACAAGACTGGCCACCAATAATCACAGAACACATTCAACAGTAGGCTGTTTTGAAATCTCCTTTCCTCTGTAAATGCACTTAATCAAATTTAACATCAGACAAGCATTTTGGACAAGGGCAAAAACCAGCAACAGCCTTCAATATAATATCACAATGATTATCTCTAAGCTATATTCTCATATTTTTCTCTGAAAATTCTTCATCCAGGCTCCCACAGTTCAAAATCACCCTCAGCACCACCGTTTTCCCTGTTCTTATGAGAATGTCCATTAAGCCCCACTTAAATTATCCAATTGCGTTTCTAGTCTAAAATCCCTAAGTGTTCCATCTTTTTCCCAAACATGGTCTAGCTTATCATCACATCTGTATTGCAGTGCCTGCTAACAACTTCTGTCACAGTCAGTGTTGTATTACTGCGAAGAGACATCATGACCATGCTAACACTTATAAAGGAAAACATTTAATTGAAACAGGCTCACAGGTTTAGAGGTTTGGTCCATCATCTTCATAGTGAGAAGCATAGTAGCACACACGGTGCTGGAGAAGGTGCTGAGTGTTGTGCATGTGGATCAGGAGGCAGCAGGTGGGGAGCAGAACACCAGGCCTGGTTTGAACTCCTGAATGCTCAAAGCCTATCCCAGTAGCACACTTCTAATGAGGACATGCATAATCTAACAAGGACTCATCTCCAATAATGACACTCTTTATGAGTCTATGGGGGCCATTTTTTTTCAAACCACCACACTCTGGTACCTGAGAATAAAAAATGACTATATAATAAATTATGACAATGAGTAGCTTTACAATACTTGAATGAATAATCATCTATTGTTTAACTGATTTGCTACATATAGATGCATAGTATATATAAGTTCAACAGCTTGTTAAACAGAGATCACATCTAAAAGGTTTTATGGCATTTGAAAATAATTTCCACATGTGTGGAATTAATCATCATCTCAGAACAAAATCACTACCAATAATTTTACATTCTGTCTTAATCTGTCAACTTTCCCTTTCATCTTTTTATAGTCCACACAAACTAGACTGATTGTGTGTTTCAAAATAGCTATGAGGAAGTGAGATTCACAATGGCAAGTGATTCTTCTATTTTATTTTAAATAAACCATGGTTCTTATTTGAGGGCCTAATTATAATTGAAAATTAATAAATTAAAAAAAAACTCAGAAAAAGTAAAACCAGTTTATCTCTCTTCTTAACTGTCTCCCTTCCCAATGGCCTGTTCTTAATTTTCTGACCTATATGGGTATTACAAAGGAAGCATCTGTTGGTTAAAGATATCAATAATACCCAAAGAGTCACTAAAACACATTGGGATCACATTAAAATAGCAAATTAAATAATTCTTTGGAATAATTTGACCAAGAACAAGGCTAAGATTGAATTCTCTACTGCTCACTTCCCTACCTCCACTGGAACATAGCTTTGGGTTTCTGGCTTATCTGTTGTATATATCTGAATCCGTGCCTTCCTGAATGTTGTCTTGTGACTCTGTGACTAGTAAGAGGATAAATCCAAAAAATCTTGAAGATTTACAAGGGAATGAGTCACTGACTTCAACTGACACCAACTGATTCATATAAAAAAAACACTACTGCAAACAGGCAAAAGCCATGCTGACTTCAATATTTGCAGCTGAAGTTTGTTTTCTGAATACATTTTTGACTTGATATTTGTTTTCAAGATTACCATACAACACTTGCATTGCTCTCTGGGTCGGGAACATAGAAGAGTACCTAGCTCCAATCAAAAGCTTTGCATTAACATAGTTTGTGAAGGCGTACTTTCTGGAAAATCCCGAGCAAGTAATGTCGACATTGTTCCTTTAGAAGGAGGTAAAACCAGCAGGCTGATTATATAGTAAGAGAATCTGTCGTAAGTCTTAAGTGACCTCAAGGTACATGAAATTTCAGTTGCCAGGTTCGGGCAAAAGTTCCAGTCTCTTCAGTGTAAGAGATATCTTAATAATTTGTTTTTTTCTTTTTTTTTAATTTAATTTTATTTTATTAATTACACTTTATTCACTTTGTATCCTCCCATAAGCCCCCCTTCCTTCCTTCCCAGTTCCACCCTCCATCCCCCCTCTTCACGCATGCCTGTCCCCAAGTCCACTGATAAGGGAGGTCCTCCTCTCCTTCCTTCTGATCTTAATCTATCAGGTCACATCAGGAGTGGCTGCATTGTCATCCTCTGAGGCCTAGTAAGGCTGTTCCCTCCTCAGGGGGAGGTGATCAAAGAGCAGGCCAATCAGATTATGTCAGAGGCAGTCCCTCTTCCCATTACTATGTAACCCATTTGGACACTAAACTGCCATGGGCTACATCTGTGAAGAAATTCTAGGTTATCTCCATGCCTAGTACTTGGTTGGAGTATGAGTCTCTAGGAAGACCCCTGTGTTCAAATTTTCTGGTTCTATTGCTCTCCTTGTGGGGTTCCTGTCCTCTCCAGATCTTACTATTTCCCACTTCTTACATAAGATTCTGTGCATTCTGCCCAATAGTTGGCCATAAGTCTCATCTTCTGCTTTGATAGTCTGCAGGGCAGAGCCTTTCAGAGGCCCTCCGTGTCAGGTTTCTAGGTTGTTTCCTCTTTTCTTCTTCTTCTGATGTCCATCCTCTTTGCCTTTCGGGATGGGGATTGAATATTTTAGTCAAGGTCTTCTCTCTTAATTAGTTTCTTTAGATGTACAGATTTTAGTAGGTTTATCTTATGTTATATGTCTATATGAGTGAGTATATACCATGTGTCTTTCTGCTTCTTTGACACCTCATTCAGGATGATCCTTTCCAGGTCCCACCATTTACCATCAGAATGGCCAAGATAAAAAAAACTCAAGTGACAAAACATGCTGGAGATGTTGTGGAGAAAGGGGAATGTAAACTTGTACAACCACTCTGGAAATCAATCTGGCACTTTCTCAGACAACTAGGAATAGCGCTTCCTCAAGATCCAGCCATACCACTCCTAGGCATGTATCTAAAAGAGGCTCAAGTACACAATAAGGACATTTGCTCAACCATGTTTGTAGCAGCTTTATTTGTAATAGCCAAAAGCTGGAAACAGCCCAGATGCCCCTCAACTGAAGAATGGATGCAGAAATTGTGGTACTTCTATACAATGGAGTATTACTCTGCAATGAAAAATAAGGAAATCATGAAATTTGCAGATTAATGGTGGGACCTGGAAAGGATCATCCTGAGTGAGCTGTCCCAGAAGCAGAAAGACACATGGTATATACTCACTCATAAAGACATATAACATAAGATAAACCTACTAAAATTTGTTTTTTCTTAAGAGCTGATTTCTATCCTATTATGTAAATGTGCCATATCTTCAGTATCTATTCATCAGTTGATAGGTATCTAGGTTATTTACATCTCCTAGCTACTGTTATTTCAGGAGCAACATACTTGCAGATTTTTGAAGAACATTAATATTAATCACATACTAGGTTCATTAATTATCAGTGCAAAATCCCATTATGAGGATCCCGTTTCCTCATAATGACATAAGTCTCATCATTCTTTTTATAATCTTATCTATTCTGATTGAGTCAAGATGAAATAACAAAGAGGTTCTAATTTGCCTTTCTATAATAACTAAGGATGTTGTATATTTTTGAAAAAATGTTTTTAGGCACTTACCATTCATCTTCTGAGAATCCTCTTTAATCTCTTTGGTGCTAGTTATGAGATGGGTCCCATGTATTTGGCTGTTCCTTCCTGAATTGGTGGAACTGTTTGAGAAAGATTAGGAGTTGTTGCATTTTTGAAGAAGGTATGACAGTGGGTGTCGGCTTTGAGATTTCATGATACTCTCATCATTCCCAATGTGTTCTCTATCTACTATTTGCCAATTAAGATGTGAGTTCTTGGCTGTTCCTGTAACCTTGTCCTCACTAATCCATCATAGGCTCTAACCCTCTGAAAATGTAAGCTCAATTAAATGATTTCTCTTCTAAGCTGCCATGATCATGGTGTTAGTAACAGCAAAAGAAAAGTGACAGTTTGGTGCTCATTTTTTAATTATGTTGTTTTATTGATATTTAATTTTTTATTTCATTAAAAATGCTGAAACCCATTAAAACCTATGGTCAGATGGATAGTTGTTAAAAATTTTCATTCCGTTTTACTTGAATGATGTCCTTTGGTGTTCAGATGTTTGTTCTTTCATGTTATCATATTTATTAATTTTTGGTCTTAATGCCTGCATCATTGCATCTTCTTTACTGTCTCAGTGAGTTTAAGTCTATTCTCTTCTCTCTCCTCTACCAAATTCAGGGTATTAGTTTTTATTTTGGGGGCCATTGATTCATTTAGGTCAATTTTATCATTTAGAATGAGAGACAGGGATTTAATTTTATTCTTCTATGTGTAAAGAGCCAGTACGATCAGCAACTCCTATTGAAGATACAGTCTTTTTGCCAAGGTATACATTACTCTTTGTCAAAAGTAAAATGACTCTAGGGTTCACACTGACATGTGGTTTCTTAACATGTCTCCTTAAAAAACAGAACTATGTTATATTCATTACTGAAGCATTGTAATATAAGAATATCTGTATACAAAGTGAATAAGCTGCAATTAATATAAAAAATAAATATTTAATAAAAAAGAATATGTGGGATGATGATATTTCTATTAGTTCTCTTATTGCTCCAGACTTCTTTACTATCCTGGGTATTTTATAGTTTCATAAAAAATTAAAGATTAATTTTTTCAATTTATGGGTAGAATTATGTTGGAATTTTTATGTGTATTACTTTTAATATGTACATTGCTTTTGGTAAGATGAGCATTTTCTCTATGTCTGTCTTACCAATCCATGAACAAGAGAAATCTTCCCATCTTCATTTACCTTTTTCAATTTAATTCTTCAAAGTCTTAAAGCTTTCATTGTACAAATCTTTCACTGAATTTGTTATATTTATTAAAATGTATATAATTTAAGAGAATACTATGAATGATATTATTTTCCTAATTTCTTTATTCCTGTGTTTGTTCTTTGTATATAAGAAGACTATTGGTTTTTTCTATTCATTTCATATTCTGATATTTATGTTGAATATATTCATCAGGTATAGAATGTTTAGAAGTCTTTTATGTATGAAATCACATCATCTTGGAGAGTTAGAGAGATAGGGTGCCCTTGTATCATGCAAAAAAATAAACAACAACATGGAACAAAAGGGGTGAATGGGTAGTAGGTAAGAGACAATAAGAGAGGGAATATGTGGATAGGAGGTATAACTAACACTGAAGACATATTTACAAATCATAAGGAAACTTGCTGCTGAAGAAGCTTCATAGAATATAGAATACCTATATACATACATACATACAAAGTTTAATGTACTATTTTTTTTTTTTTTACCAAGACAACAATGTCACTACTGCAAACGAACAATTTTAGAAGGCCAATGTTTGGAAGTGCTTTTTTGAATGACATGAAAAACTTTTAGATGTCAACTCCTATTGGTGATGTATTAAAAAAGACAGACTTGAGTCTGAGCCTTGAACTTTCGTAAATATCCCAGTGCAATACTATCCATCCTTAATTGCAGTATTGGTGACTGGGAGATCTGAGGATCTGTTTGGTGCTATGTTCAGGTAGTCTGTCTTAACGGTAAGCTCTAGAACCCTGGGAGAGACCATGATGAAAGTTAAGGTTGGATGTCTACAGGGGTGACTCCTGACATTCACATATATAGACACACATGTACAGTACCAAGAAATATACACACACACGTCATCTATTATGAATGTCTGCAAGATATTATATTGATATCTTTATTTAGAATTTTGCAAAACAAGATTTAATTATTTTAGTGCCAGAAAATAATCTATTATAGCTTTTTATTTGAGAGTAAGAAAATAGCAATATATTTGGAAGCATAAATAATATATACACCATTCCAGAAAAACATGATGAGACCAATTTCTCAAATGTCTTGGAATCACATTGTCTAAAATAACAATATTCTGAATAAAAGAAAAAATATATTCATTAGCCTGTTAGTTGAAAGCAAAGTAGTTGAGGAATCAAAATACTTTTAAAAGCAGTTTTTTTTTATTTTTCTTTTTTTAATATTAGTTAAAGTTTATTAACTTTGTATCCCAGCTGTATCCTGCTCCCTCTTTCCCTCTCAATCCCATCCTCCCTCCCTCATCTTCTCCCTACCCCTTTCCAATTCCACTGATAAGGGAGGACCTCCTGCTCTTTCATCTGACCCTGTTTTATCAGGTATCTTCAGGCCTGGCGGCAAAGTCCTACTCTGTGGCCTAGCAGGGCTGCTCCTCCCTCCAGTGTGTGTGTGGTGGGGGAGGGGGTCAAAGAGCCTGCTACTGAGTTCATGTCAGAAATATTCCCTGTTCCCATTACTAGAGTACCCACTTGGATACTGAGCTACCATGGGCTACATCCGAGCAGGGGTTCTAGGTTATACCCATACATGATCCTTGGTTGGAGATACAGTCTCACAAAAGACCCCTGTGCCCTAATATATTTGGTCCTTGGGGAGTTCCTGGCCTCTCAAGATCATACTAACTCTCCCTTCTTTCATATGATTCCCTGCACTCACCGGAAGGTTTGGTTATGAGTTTCAGCATCTGCTTTGATACACTGCGAAGTAGAGTCTTTCAGAGGCCCTCTGTGGTAGGCTCCTGTCCTGTTACTTCTTTTCTCCTACACCAATGTCCATCCCATTTGTCTTTCTAAGTAAGGATTGACCTTCTTACCCAGGGACCTCCTTCTTGTTTATGTTCTTTAGTTGTATAGATTTTAGTATGTTTATCCTATCTTACAGGTCTAGTACCCACTTATAAGTGTGTATATACCTTGTGTGTCTTTCTGCTCCTATGATACCTCACACAGGATGATCTTTTCTATATCCCACTCTTTGCCTGCAAATTTAATGATTTCCTTGTTGTTAATTGTTGAGTAGTATTCCATTGTGTAAAAGTACCACAATTTCTGTATTAATTCCTCCATTGATGAACATCTGGGCTGTTTCCAGGTTCTGGCTATTACAAATAAAGCTGCTGCAAACATGGTTGAGCAAATGCCCTTGTTGTGTACTTGAGCTTATTTTGGATATATGCCTAGGAGTGGTATAGCTGGATCTTTAGGAAGCAGTATTCCTGATTGTCTGAGAAAGTGCCAGATTGATTTCCATAGTGATTGTACACGTTTACATTCCCACCAGCAATGGAGGAGTGTTCCCCTTTCTCCACAATCTCTCCAGAATATCACCCTGCACAAAACTAAATTCCAAGTGAATCAAAGACCTCAACATAAAACCAGATACACTAAATGGGTTAGAAAAAAAACAAAAAGCGGGGAAGAGCCTAGAACTCATTTGCAAAGGAGACAACTTCCTGAACAGAACACCAACAGCATAGGCTCTAAGAGCAACAATCAATAAATGGGACCTCATGAAACTGAAAAGCTTCTGTAAAGCAAAAGACACTGTTGTCAGAACAAAACGACAGCCCACAGACTGGGAAAGGATCTTCACCAACCCTACATCTGACAGAGGGCTGATATCTGGAATATATAAAGAACTAAAGAATGAATTTAAAAGGCAATAAATCAAGCGATCTAATTAAAAATTGGGGTACAGACCTAAACAGAGAATTCTCTGTAGAGGAATATTGCATGGCAGAGAAACAGTGAAAGAGATGCTCAATGTCTTTAGCCATCAGAGAGATGCAAATCAAAAATGACACAGATTTCACCTGACACCCATTAGAATGGCCAAGATCAAAAACACATACTGCAGCACCAGGTCTTCCTGCTAACAGTCTGACATGGTGAGCATAGATTCAAATGCTCTTCAAATGAACCCTTTCTCCTATAAATTGCCTTGATCAGAGAGTCTTATCATGGCAATAGAAATGTAACTAAAACACCTTTTTATGCAGTTAGAGTAACAAGTTTTATTTAAAATAATGTCAGTACCACGTATTCTTTCCCACACGAAGTTTGCATTTATTTAACTGAAGCATAACTTTAACTTTCTATAACTATGAGGCTTAATTACAAAAAGGTATGTTTTAATTTAAGTTTTATATGGCATGTCCAACACAAATGGGCGTATCCTCTAGCCCCAACGGCCTAGGAGGATGCAGTTCTATTCTTTGGCCTTTCTTGTCAGAAAAAAATGAAGAATGACCAGATAAGTTTACCTCAACTTTTCATTGTTCTCCATGACCCTCTCCACAAAGTGAACTTGTTATTTCTTCTCATACGAATTAGATGGCTCTCCCATTTCACAAAGACAGATACAGTTCCCCATGTACTAGAAAGGAAAAGCAGTCAAATATTGGCTAAGCTGGGAGTGCTGACAAGGTTCCCCCTTTCTGGTCATCAAATGATGGCTTCACTTTTCTTCCTACTTACAAGAGACATCCTCCAACCAATAGTCTACACCTATATCACAAGAAAGGTTCCATCTGAAAGGTCACACATGAATGTCACTTTCTTCATCAAGTTTGAAGATTGATTTTTTTTTTAATCCAAAGATTCCAGTGCAGTGTGACAATGGGATTGGGAAGTAGTTTATCAGTCCTGTTGAACTGGAGAAAGAATTAGGATGCCCATTGGTCACCTGATACAGTATGAGCTGACCATACTGTAATCCACCTGGAATATTTTGGCAAGGGAGACTCTTCCATGATTAGATCCTTACTGCACTCTCTTATGAGAGGTCCTTGATGCTTATTTATTTTGTCCTCAGAAGCTGATGTCTAAGCAAGTCTTTCTTCATTTTTATCTTTGAACGTCATTTCTGACATGTTCAGGAGCTCCATGCTTTCTTAGACATTGTCCCACTATTCCTGTATTTGAACCAGTTGGTTCATTCCTGAGCTTAACACTTTCGTATAGCACTTTCCAAAGTTTGCTTTAATTAACATCTTCGTGCTCCACCCCAAGACTAGAAACATAATTTCATTAAATCTATAGTATTTTCTTCTATCTCTATGAGCAATTGTTTTTCCATGAATTCCATTCTTCCTCAGTCCAACAGCAGTATCCTTAAGAACCTCTTTCTAACGCTTTCTCATATGTGAACAAAAGATACTTATGTATCTTTTGAAGTTGATCTTCACTTTTGGTATAAATTTTATACCATCTATATTAGGTTAATTATGGTGCCATGACTAGTAACACAATAATCTTATTAGCTTAATAACCAAGTACTAGCTTCTCTGTCCATTATAATTTTTATTAGTTAATTAATTACTCATTATATATTCTTTATATTATATTAACCAAGACCTCATTGACTCAGTCTCCCCAAGTTTATGTGTAAGTAATAAATTAAACACTTAGTATATTCCAGAAATTGATTAATTTGGACAAATATTAAAGGTGGCAAGTGACTTCCTTCTAAGAAATGTAGCCAAAATTTGAACGTAGATGTTTTTCTGGATTCAGAGCGCATGTCTTTTATATTTTCTTTCATTGTTCTAAGGTGTTGCATTTGTAGTTTTCTGTAGAGAGCACTGTGCTTCAAAGAAGTGTTTATAGAGTTTCCACATGTATGCAAATTACCTAGATATCTAATTAAAATACAGTCTTCTTCCTGAGAACCAAAGATGTTCTTAAATAAATAGGTAATCTATTTTGGTATATATTTTATATTTCTTCTGTCTCAATCGCTTTAGCATATTTTACCAGTTAGGGATGCCACCATGGGTTAGTTTACAACTTTAAAATAAACAAAACCATAATTGCAGTTTAAGAAAAATTCTATGACCTAAATATTTAGACTGGGTCCATACTTTTATATAGGACCTTGCATGAGGATATCACTGGACCGGGAAGTGAATGAGTAGCAAGTGAGGAAAACCCCATTCCATAGCATTCCACATGGGACCAGCACTCACGTGACACCCTGTGAACTCACATGAAAATTTCTGAAGGCATGGTCAGCAGATGGGCAGGCTCATCACCATGTGCTGCCAGTCTCAAAGATCCACACCCCTAACCACTAACTGTAACATTATCCCTTGGCTTGGACTATGGGTGTTAATTTCAACCTTCAAGTCACAATAAGGTTTTACTCTGGTGAAATATGTCTAAGATCTGTTTGGGTCTTATTTGATACAATGTACCATTTACTTTCTGTTGCGAGTATATGGAATAGTCTCATCCTCTTGTGAAATTGTATTTTATATTTTAATTATATACACTCGTGTATGTCCTTCTGTGGTTATATGAACCTGTAGGTACATGACTACACAAACATCAAAAGGTAGCTTTGGGTCACCTGGAAATATTTACAAAATGTAGCGAGACACGTTTTATAGGAATTTGTTAAAATCAAAGTATAAAGTTTGAAGCAGAAGAAGGATAACATAATTATTCTATAATATTTCAACTTACTGAAGTAATTATAAAAATTGCACAGTATTAGTACCGTAAGAACTTACATTTACGTTAACAAGACAACTCAAGCAAAAATTCAAATTAAAAATCAGATTGGTCACATAGTTTATGAAAATCCCTTTCTAAACGTAATATATATATATCAATCAGGACTGGGGACTACAAAATTTACTCCTGAAGATAAAATTATCAAATCTTATAAAATGTTCTTGGTTGAAGTTTGGCTTGTCCTGTATTCCATGTTCTACTTCCATCTAATTTTTTATTAATTTATATATTTTATTAATTGCAATGTATTAATTTTGTATCCCAGCTGTAGCCCAATCCCACCCTCTCTCCCTCATCATCTTTCCTCCCCTCACCCAGTCCACTGTTAGAGGCAGTTCTCCTCCCCTTCTATCTGACCCTTGCCTTTCTGCTCTCATCAGTACTGGCGTTATTGTCTTCCTCTGTGGCCTGGTAAGGCTGCTCCCCCATCAGGGGGAGGTGATCAAAGAGCCAGCTATTGAGTTCATGTCAGAAACAGCCCCTGTTCCGCTTACTAAGGAAACCCACTTGGAGACTGAGCTGCTATAGTCTACATCCGTGCATGGCTTTTAGGTTATATGCATATGTAGTCCTTGGTTGGATTATCAGTCTCAAAAAAGACCCCTTTGCCCAGATTTTTTTATTCTGTTGCTCTCCTTGTGGAGCTCCTGTCAGGTCAAGGACTTTCATATCCCCCTTCTTTCATAAGGTTCCCTGCACTCTGCCCAAAGTTTGGCTATGAGTCACAGCATCTGCTTTGATACACTGTTGGGTAGAGTCTTTCAGAGGCCCTCCGTGGTAGGCTCCTGCCCTGTTCTTCATTTTCTCCCTCTTCAGATATCCATCCTGTTTGCCTTTCTGAATGAGGATTGATCATCTTACCCAGGATCCTCCTTGCTTAGCTTCTTTAGGTGTACAGATTTTAGTATGTTTATGCTATATTATATGACTAGTATCCATTTATTAGTGACTATGTACCATGTGTGTCTTTTTCCTTCTGGGATACCTCACTCAGGATGAACTTTTCCAGTTCCCACCATTAGCCTGAAAATTTCATGATTTCCTTATAAACAGAACACCAACAGCACGGGCTCTAGGATCAAAAATCAATAAATGGGACATCATGAAAATGAAAAGCTTCTGTAAAGCAGAGGATAATGTCATCAGAACGAAATGATAGCCTACAGACTGGGAAAGAGTCTTCACCAATCCTGTATCTCACAGAGGGCTAATATTGAGAATATATGAAGAACTCAATAAGTTAAAAAGCAACAAATCAAGTAATCCAATTAAAAGTGGGGTGCAGAGCTAAACAGATAATTCTCAATGGATGAATACTGAATGACAGAGAAACTCTTAAAGAAATGCTCAATGTCTTAATCATCAGGGAAATGCAAATCAAAATGACCCTGAGATTTCTCCTCACACCCATCAGAACAGCTAAGATCCAAAGCTCCAAAAGGATACCAACAGTGCCATAAAAACTGAGCCCAAGGGGTCCTAAGGAGAATGATACACCAACCAAGGATAATGCATGGAGTAGACCTAAAACCCCAGCTGAGATATAGCCCATAGACTCAGTCTCCAAATGGGTCCTTAGTAAGGGGAGCTGGGACTTTCTCTGGCATGAACTGAGTTACAGGCTCTCTGATCACCTCCCCATGGTGGCTGTGGCCTTGCCAACCCACAGAGAAAGACAATGCAACTAGTCCTGATGAGACCTGATAGATTAGGGTCAAATAGAATGTAGGAGGAGGAGGTACCTGTCCCCTATTAGTGGACTAGGGGAGGAACATAGAGGGAGAAGAGGGAGGGAAGGTTGGTTTGGGAGAAGAGGGAGGGGGCTGAAGCTAGGATACAAATTGAATAAATTTCACTCAGAATGATGTTTTCTAAATCCCACCATTTGCCTGCAAATTTCATGATTTCCTCCTTTTTGATTGCTGAGTAGTATTCCATTGTGTAGAAATACCATAATTTCTGTACCCATTCTTCCATTGATGGACATCTGGGTTCATTTAGAAAGACAGATGGGATGTGCATTGAACGCATGACAGGGGTCTACTGAGCGCATCTGAAAGCCTCTAACTAGCAGTGTTTTCAAAGCAAAGACTCATGA
>REGO01000339.1:981860-1042920 GCA_010120015.1 Rhombomys opimus
CTCTGTAGCAGGTTCCTAGGTTGTTTCCTGTTTTCTTCTTCTTTGCATGTCCATCCTCATCACTTCTTGAAGCAGTTTATTAGTTTCTTACACCAGTTTGTTTGTGTTTTCAGGTATGTCTTTATTGGCCTTTATTTGTTTGATTGTATATTCCTCTATTTCTTTGAGGGATTTATTTCTTTCCTCTTTAATGCCCTCTAATATCTTCATATGCATAGATTTATGGTCATTTTCCTGTTTTTCCCCAGCACCATTATATCCATTGTTTGTTGGGAAATCTTGTAGATCAACATTGCCTTTTGTGTGTGTGTCTGTGTGTGTGTTCTTATATTTGAGTCATCTGTTTCTGGTGTTGGTTGGTTATTCCTGGAGCTCACTGGGATTTTCAGGAATGGAGAAAAAGCCCTACCTGGGTTGTGTTCTGGGGACTAGATCTCTGTGATATACTTGCAGCTTTTCTCCTCTTTTAGTGCCCCAGTTGGATCTGTAGGCAGGTGGATTAAGGTGTGGGTGTTTATCTTATGTGAACTTGAGGTCCCTTGGCTCTTCTCAGGGCAAGGTTAAGGTAGAGCTGTGAATCTCAGGGTTGACTTGTACCTCTCTGGAATCCAAAGTTGTCCTCAGGTGGAGGAGCAGTCAGGAATTCTGAAGCTGGATCTGTGTATGTCTGTGTGTTAAGGAAGGTCTCCTCCTCTCTAATTGGTTTTTCAGAGTCATTGGCATGAACATTTGCTGTCTTGAAGTTCTTGCTTTCTTGGTAGATACTCAGATTCCATGGGTGTTGAATTTGACCATCATGGGACCAGACTGTATATGTTCCTATTATCTGGCTGGTCCCCATATGTTAGAACCATAAGCCAGAGGATGGGATCCTGTCCCTGGTGTTCAGAGGCTGATCTTACATCTGGGGAACAGGAAGAATGTGATGACCAGATTCTGGAGCATCCCTAGTATTCAGGCATTGTGTTTAGGCAGTCAGAGGGCACTGGGTGACCGTGTGTCTCTTGCATCCAGGAGCTGTGAATTTTATTTATTTATGAGTATACGTTATTAGATTTTTTATTTTAGTATATTATTATTCATTATTAATAAAATTAATTAATAATAACATTACCTCATGTAACTAAAGTATCAATGAATTAGATTCCTTATTTTTGTTATTTAAAGACAGATAACTGAAATAATTATATTTTGCTTTAGCATGATGTGTAGTTAGTAAAACAAAAATAGAAAAAAACATAAGTTAGAATATTAATAATGGTAACATGATTGTTCTATATTTAGTGAAATTATGAAGGCTTTTTTGTTATTTTTTGAAATGGCAGTTGAGTATGTGTATGGTTGGTAATCCAAGAGTTTTAACGCATAAATATACACTTATAACGTTAAAGTGAGAAAGGATAGTTTCCATTCAGTTCTCAAATGTGCATTTCACAAACAAAAACATGATTACTACTGCACTATAACAATGTAGGCTCGTGATTATAGTTTATTTTATGCATTCTGAGCATATATCCAGTGGGACTGGATTAGAAAATAAAAGGGTGGCAGTTAGAGAAGAGCACATAATAATATATTTAGCAAAAACTTTTCTGAATGTCATTTTGTGGATTCCAGCTTAATAAAAGTAGATGAGAACATATAATGAGTAGCATTACAGTCTAGAAAAAAGTCTGTAAAGAGAGAAACATTATAATCTGTACACAGCTTAAATAGTTCGCTCATGAAGTCATTGCAGCTGTAAGATCCAAACAATATTCAACCTGCCACAATTTCATCATGGATTGGGGAACAGCTCTTGAGACCCTACCCAACACCAAGTGACTGTTAATGGCTGGTGAGTGAGAAAGTGTCATGTCCTTTGGGGTGCAGACATTAATAAACTTCCAACTGTTTAGTTTAATTTGCCACTCCTCCTCATGCAAAAGACTAGCAATAAACATAGTGGGAGAAAATCTCCCTCAAAGTAAGAGAGGAAAGATGAATTTAAACAAATTCTTGTGGTGAAGGTGTGAGAATAATTAGAATGTATTATATACATTGACAAAGACAAAATTCAAGAAAATGCAATTTTTAGAAAGACTGAATTAACTTGACAAAACTTTCAAAAACCATCAATTAGCAATCTATAGGTAAATCTATATCCATAGCTTAATTAAGTAAAAGAGAAGATCAATCTATAAAATACAAAGGATTTTGTATTCTTTTTTTTACATTACAGTTTTTTATTGTTCTTTTTATTATTTTCATTTATTACAATTTATTCAAATTGTATTGTGGCTGTGTCTGGCTCCCTCATCTCTTCCCAATCCCACCCTCCATCCCTCTTCTCCCTCTGTGCCCCTCTCCTGGTCCACTGTAAGGAAAGTCATCCTCCCTTTCTTTTTGACCCTAGCCTATCACGATATTTTATACAAGTTTTCCTCCTATTGTTGCACACATATTATTACAGTTATCTGTCCTTCTAACATCTCTGACACACACATACACACACACACACACACACACACACACACACACACACATAAGGTTGTGAAAATGTGTTTTCTTCCAAACACATGTTGTTCAAAATTGTTCAAAAGCAATGTTTTAGGGTCAAAAGATAGAAGGATTTGAAATGCATGTGTCACTTTGTCAGTGATGGCATGAGCCTTGGAATATTGACATCACAGTGGTTTCTCCCCCTGACTACTACAGAATATTTACACTTCAGTGGTTTCTCTACAAACTGCTGTAGCCATTTTTGGTTAGCTCCAGGAAAGAAAAGGTTAATTTTATGACCAGTGAAAGTTTCTCTATTCTAGGCTCCACTGTCAAGGTATTTTAAAATGACTGTTGTGGTTCTCATGATTGACTAATGGTTTCAGGAAGTATTCTGTCTTAATTTCTCTAGAATATGTGAACTAATTCTTTTTTATATATAATTTTTATCATTTATATTATTTACAGGTTATTTACTTTGTATCCCAGCTGTATCTTGCTCGCTCATTCCCTCTCCCTCATTTCCTCCCTTGCCCCTCTCTAAGTCCACTAATAAGGGAGGTCCTCCTCACCTTCCATCTGACCCTAGTATATCAGGTCTCATCAGGACTGACTACAATGTCCTCCTCTGTGGCTCAGCAAGGCTGCTCCTCCTGGGGGGGGGGCTTCAAAGAGCCCACCACCGAGTTCATGTCAGAGAAGGCACCTGTTCCCCATACTAGGGAACCTACTTGGATGCTGAGCTGCCATGGGCTACATCTGGGCAGGGGTTCTATGTTATATCCATGCATAGTCCTTTGTTGGAGTATCAGTCCCAGAAAAGACCTCTGTGCTCAGATGTATTTCATCCTTGTGGAGTTCCCATCCTCTCCAGGTCTTACTAACTCTCCCTTCTTTCGTATGATTCCTTGCACTCTGCCCAAGGTTTGGTTAGAAGTCTCAGCATCTGCTTTGATACACTGCTAGGTAGTCTTTCAGAGGCCCTCTGTGGTAGGCTTCTGTCCTGTTTCTTGTTTTCTCCTACTTCCAATGACCATCCCATATGTCTTTCTAAGTGAGGATTGATCATCTTACTCTGGGTTTTCTTTCTTGTTTATCTTCTTTAGGTGTACAGATTTCAGTATGTTTGTCCTATCTTGTAGGTCTAGTATACACTTATAAGTGAGTATATACCTTGCGTGTCTTTCTGCTTCTGGGATGCCTCACTCAGGATGATCTTTTCTAGATCCCACCATTTACCTGAAAATTTCATTATTTCCTTGTTTTTAACTACTGAGTAGTATTCCATTGTATAATATAGGATAGACATACTAAAATCTGTACAATTAAAGAAGCTAAGCAAAAAGGAGGACCCTGGGTAAGATGATAAATCCTTATTCAGAAAGGTAAATGGGATGGTCATTGGAAGAGGGAGAACACAGGAAACAGGAAACGAGCCTACCACAGAGGGCTTCTGAAAGACTCTACCCAGCACTGTATCAAATCAGATGCTGAGGCTCATAACCAAACTTTGGGCAGAGTGCAGAGAATCTTATGAAAGAAAGGGTGATAGAAAGAAGTGGACGGGACAGGAACTCCACAAGGAGATCAAGAGAAGAAAACTATCTGGGCCCAGGTATCTTTCCTGAGACTGATTCTGCAGCCAAGGACCACACATGTAGACAACCTAGAACCCCTGCACAGATGTAGCCCATGGCAGCTCAGTCTCCAAGTGGGTACTCTAATACAGGGACCAGGGACTGTCTCTGACATGAATTCAGTGGAGGGCTCTTTGCCAACCCTCCCCCAAAGGGGGAGCAGCCTTAACAGTGATTTCATGGTATGCTATGGGATTCACTTGGAGCATTTCCTATTTGAAGTTGGAGGGAGGGCGATCAATGCTGTGTGCTGTCCAGTTAGATCTCAGCTTCCGTGGTAGCCATCCAGTCCTCCACTATTCGCTAAGGAGAGTGTGCTCCTCTTGAGGAGAAAGGAACTTCCTCTTCAGAGAAGTCTATTTAAAACTTTGGAACACAGAATATCATCCCTGAAGCACGTACTTATTTTTAATATCAAACATTATGGGGACAGCATGAAAAACAGAAAATCTGAGAAACCCTGACATACTGTCAGAGGGAAATGGAGCAGACGATGGATCACAGGAAGTATTGATTCTATTCATTAGAAAGTTATCCAGTCATACTCATTCAAGATATAAATAAAATGTGACATGCTATTATACTTAAAAAGACATCAAACAGATTACCATACCTGTTTTGATAATATTTGAATAGCAAAGAAATGAATAAGCTTTATCTGGGTTAATATAGTTAAACAAAAATGGTAAAATGATTAAGGTGAATAAAAGGTAAAAATTATACACAATAATACTTGTGTAAGATTAGCTATAAAATTAAATTCATATACTTTATACATCAATATTTATTACATTTATTGTGACTTAAATATTTCAGTATTAAAAGAAAGTGTATAACAATACTATACCATACTGTGTTTATTGAATAGGATCACTCAGTATTATGTTTAAAGCTATCATAATATCTATGAAAATCTATTGTTTTATTTCTGTCTTCATTGCAAATAAAACAACTGTTTTTTTTTTTTCTCCTAAAGTCATTAAATTCCTGAATTTAATAAAAACTCCAGAAGAGGGAGATATTTACTCTCAAATGAAAACAAAATGGCATGTGTGAATGAATTGGATTGAAAAATTTGTTCTCTATGTAATTATTAATAAATGGTTAATATGGAATAAAAGTATTTATTGTAGATAAAATTTTTAATTACTCTCTGACATATGATTGGTTCTTTTGTTGATTGGAGTTTTAGTTTATAAAAAAATGATGCTTTCAGTTAAAACAATTTCCTAAGTTACACTTTAACAATATAACATTTTTGGTTGATTTTACATGAAAAATTAATATTCATTACTTAAATATATTTGCATACATATTTTCCTATCAGTTTAAAAACTAAGGCTTGATTTGTTTAAAATAGTTAAGAATTATGCAGATGCTATAATATAAACTTTTTAAAAAATTGGTCACCCATTTCTAAATATGCATCTATGTTTATGGATATGCAACTTCATGCATTAAGTTTAATTTCTAAGCAAATTATAATGAATAGTAGAAAAAGCAGTGGCTAAGTTTCCAATTTTCTTTCCTGTCAAGCAGAATGAAATGGCACGGAATAATATTATATACTAGCACACTTAAATGTTAAGAATTTATCACTTGAAAGCATATTTATGGATAGCCTACCTGACGAACCATACAGGGTCAATGCAAGCAGTGTGCATCTTGTATAAATATCCATCCACAAAAGTCTGGATTTTGTGTTTTTCTTCTGAAGTAAACTTGTCTTCTTGTCTATCAAGAAAACAAGTTGCTCCTTCAGCACTTCTCTATTCCATATTTGACTATTATATTAAGTAGAATATGTGTGAAAACCCACTGATAATTTAGACATCATCTCCTTTTTTTTTTATTTTTATCAGTTACATTTTATTAACTCTGTATCCCAGCCGTGCCCCGAACCCTCATTCCCTCCCAGTCCCTCCCTCCCTCCCTCATCACCACTGTGCCCCTTTCCAAGTCCACTGATAAGGGGGGACCTCCCCCCCATTCATCTGATCCTGTTTTATCAGGTAGCTTCATTGAGTTCCTGTTAGAAATAGTCCTTGTTTCCCTCACTTTGGGAAACCAATTGGTTACTGAGCTACCACAGGCTACATCTGAGCAGAGGTTCTAGGTTATACCCATATATGGTCCTTGGTTGAATGTCAGTCTCAGAAAAGGCCCTGTGCCCAGATATATTTGGTCCTTGTGGAGCTCCTATTTTATATTCTATTGACAGATCTTTTTCTTTTCAGGTTCCATGTGGCAATGTGCAAACTGCCTTTTTTTTTCCCTTGCAATATTATTTGAGTACTTTTACTTATGTATCAGTATCAGAGATGTTGAATCACAGGTCATAAATATTTGAGGCAGGTGATATATATTATGTAACATACAATATACATAAAGGATTAGATTTATAAAAAATTAGATAATATAATAGACCTATATGTAACATGTTGCAGGATACTTGATCCCTGAACCTGGACTTTGTGATCTGTTAAAATCCTATCTTTTGTCTTCCTCTGTGGCCAAAGGGGAAAACAAAAACAAAAACAAAACCCTGTCTTTTGTTTGCTGTGGCTGAGCCCTAACACACACCTTTAACCCAAGAGCTTTCTGTACATAGGATTTAATAAAGTTAACCCTAGGCCAAAAGGCAGAGCAAATAACCAGCTGACAGGGATTAAAAGAAAGGAGGGCCCTTGAGAGAAAGCTAATTAAGGCAACTTGAAGAAAAAAAGGCTTTACGTTATTGAGCTTTTTGGCCTTTAGCTTTTGGCTTTTTCCTCCTGGGCCAGCAGCTTTCGGCCTTGGGCTTTTGCCTTTTGGCATTTGGAATTTTTTTTTTTTAATCTAGGACTTAAACTGAGTAAGAAAGGCTTTTACCTCTGGGACATGAGGTTAGTAACAAGGTCATTTGTATGCTTTCTCTCCCTCTCTGAGCTAGCAAGTTTTCACCCCAGAATCTTGCTCCTGAGACTTATGGTAAAATCAAATGTCTGGGACTTTTCTTCATTCATAACAACATTAACATTTAACCTATAGCGTATGATGTGTGCATTTGACATTTGCTATCTGGTATATGGTATGTGATATGTAATATATGATATAATGTATATAATAAATATTTAAAATGTTAATTTTAAAAATGTTGGCCCATATATAATTTATATAATATGTTAGACACAATATATGTTATATATAAATATACATATTTAATTTTAATTAAAAACATTAGACTTATATAATTATATATAATTTAATTATTAGGTTTATATTATATTTATGTCTAATCATTTTAATTAAAATTGAATACATATAAAATAATATATTGCAGCTATATTATTATATATTAGTCAATATATGTATATATTAGTCTAATGCTTTATGTTATACATATTATATGTATCATATTACATATATTACATAATACATCATATTATATATTAATGTATACCATGCAACATATTTTGTTATATATTATATATATGTTTAACCATTTTTAATTAAATTAAAAACTTTAATTAATTAAAGTTTTTAATTTTTACATTGAATTTTTAAGTTAAAACTTTTTCTTGATTTTTTTGGTGAATTTCACATCACACACCCCATAGCATCTCATCTCCCCATCCCTTCAATACCTGCTTTCCCCTGTTGCAACGCTGCCAAAAGAAAACAAACAAGAACAAAAACAGACAAAAGTGTAATCTCACTGTGGAAGCTGTGGTGTGTGCCATTGTGTCAGACAGTAAACCCTTTTGTCCAGACATCCTTACTTGCAAATATTCGATAGAATGACTCATTGCTCTGGTTAAAGTCCTTTGGCTCTGCCACACTGTCAATACAGAATTTTCGCAGGACTTCTCTCAAACATCCTGTTTTTTGTCTTGTGCCATGCAAATCCCACAATGTTGGCTTTGCCGGTCTAGCCCTTTCATGTGATCTGGAACGCCATGGATGGGGTGGATGTTAGAGTGGACAGCTCAGAGCTGTGGTACAGGCATGGGTGGAAGCTGAGTTGATCAGCTTAACAGCTCTTCTGTGCCACCAGGACCAGCTCTTCTGCTTTGTCCAGATGAGGGGCAGGGACGGCTCTCTAGCTTTTATGCCCTCTGGGCCTGTTCTCTCATACCCATGCCAACATGATAAGGTCTGCTGCGCTGCCCAAGTGAGGAGAAAGACCACACCTGTGAGCCATCAAGGAGCAGGACCAGCTGTCCTTCTCTGACAACCTTGGGCCAGCTCATCTGCATACAGAGGTGGCAGCGGGCATCTCTCCAGCACACATGCCACAATCAGGTAGATGAGAGGTGAGGCCAGCTCTCCTTGAGCTCACCTCTTTGGAGCAGGCTCACTGTGCTAATAGCAGTCTCACACCTCACCTGGGAAACTGCTAGGTCCTTGGGATAGGAGAGATGGCTTTGCCCTTTGATGGCTACATCACTATGAGAGCACCCACACACATACCCCTCACCTGAGAAGCGCAGGAGAACTGCCTCTGGTTGCCTGGTAGGTGGCCAGAGGTCATAGGATGACGCTGTCCATTTCAGGCTGTGGCACTGGGGGGTGAGCTAGTTGTGGCAATGCTGAAGAACTGCCCGTGGTGTGGGTGTGGGAAAGTTGGCAGGCTGACAAGCTCAGCTAGCCCCCTGGGACAGACTCCAACATAGAACTCATCTGTGAACTGCTGAATCATGTGAAGGAACGGATCGTGCAGATCCAAACCAGCAGGAGCTTTATGACACAGGGCAACAACAGGATATCTGAGAGGAGTCCCGATGAGCTGGCAGGATTGATAGCATGTCATAAGCCAGAGGCCTCAAACCAAACCAATGCCTCATTGCAATGAACATTTGCAAGTCAAGATGTTGGGACAAAAGAGTACACTGTGTAATATGCCATGATAGAGGACACCTTCCTTGGTGAGTTTGTTTGTCTGTTTGTTTGTTTGTCTGCTTGTTTCTTTCTTTCTTTCTTTCTTTCTTTCTTTCTTTCTTTCTTTCTTTCTTTTTTTTTTTTGGTACTGGGAGGCTGCAGGAGCAGAGGGATGTATTCAAGGGGATGGAGAGATGTCTGGGTTGCATGATGTGAGAGTAATAAAATATCAAGAAAATTTTAAAAAATACCTGAAGCAATGTTATGTGTCAAAATCTCCCATACACTGACATCTACAATTAAATAAGTTCTAGATGTTTCCTAGCATTTTTTGTTAAAGAAAAAAACCTATTGTTTAGTTATTTCCTGCAAATGTGGTGACTCTTCCTACTATATGAGTAGATTCATTTTAAACTTTTTTCATACTTAGCATTCTTAGCATGCTTGACTGAATGTAATTTCCTAGTGACTCAAGATGTCTTTATTATGAGATTTTATTTCTTTGAATCAAAAATATCTTATTATATTTCTTAAGAGTATTTCTGATTTCTAGGTCAGATCTAGCTTACTAAGATTTACTCAAAAAATATGAAGATTTACTAATATAATGGAAAGTGAGTGAATAGAAACTCAATGCAGCAATTACATCATTACAATTATGTGTGTGTGTGTGTGTGTTTTACACACTCAGGAACAAAGTGTGAGCTGTCTTTCAAAAGTTTCAAATGTCAGCAGATAAAAATAGTGTCCCTGAACATAAGCAATAGACAGTTGGCTGATAATGTGCTGATGAGTCATCTGAATTCTTTTCAGATGTTTCTTTAGAACTCTTAATAAGAATGCATGTAATTAGTCATCAGCTTAGCACCCTGCATAGACTGTGGGAGAATCTCAGAAGAAGCATGATAAACATAGATAATCAAATTTTAATATTGGCTATTCAATAAAAGTATATTTCAATATAAAAATATTGGATATTTGATCTAGATTTGTATAAAGAAGGCAGTATAGTATAGTTTTTTTTCTGAAAGATTTAGTTGTATGAAGATATTTCCCATCTACTATGTGATATTTATTCCAGTGAAAGTCAAAAATAACTCTACTATTGTGAGTAATTTAAGCTTCTGTGCCAAGGTATGCCTTTTTCTTCCATAGTAGCTATTCCTTTTAATAAGAGCTTTAAACCAGTATGAGCCAATATAACAGATGTGTGCTAAAAGGCTTCTTCATTGCTAGAATAGCTCTCAGGTTGCAGATTATTTTTGAAGGTTGTTAAAGCAACCTTCTAAAACTTCTAAAAACATTTTTTTACAGTAGAAAAAAGAGACCATTCTTATAATAATGGTTGTATTATACTTTGAAATTTACAGTATTACTTTTGCATTTATATTGCATGAGAAGTATAGTCTTCTGAATTCTGCCTTTAGAATTAAAAAAAAATAATATAACAGGTTCAGTTCAAAATGGGTCACATCTACAAACACGTTTTTAATACTTGTAGCTTTTTATTTAACATTGGTTTTAGACTGTTATTCAATGTGAACCATGTGTCTTCAATTACAATTTTATGAGTCTTAGTATCTACTTTGGGACACTGCTAGGTAGAGTCTTTCAGATGCCTTTTGCGGTAGATTCCTGTCATACATTCAATGTACATCCCATTTGTCTTTCTAAGTGAGGATTGATCATCTTCGCCCTTGTCCACTTTCTTGATTATCTTCCTTAGGTGTTAAGATTTCATTATGCTTATCATATCTTGTAGGTCTATATAAGCGAGTATTTACCATGTTTGTCTTTCTCCTTCTGGGATACTTCACTCAGAATGATCTTTTCTAGATCCCACCATTTGCCTGCAAATTTCGTGATTTCCTCCTTTTTGATTGCTGAGTAGTATTCCAGCAATCAAATAAAATACCACAATTTCTGTATCCATTCCTCTGTTGATGGACATCTGGGTTGTTTCCAAGTTCTGGCGATTACAAATAAAGCTGCTACAAACATGGTTGAACAAATGTCCTTGTTGTGTACTTGAGCAAATTTTGGGTATATACCTAGGGGTGGTATAGCTGGGTCTTGAGGTTGCACTACTCCTAATTGTCTGAGAAAGCGCCAAAGGAGTTTGATGTGGAAAGGATAGGAACTCCACAAGGATCAAACATATCTGGGTACAGGGTCTTTTCTGAGATGGACACTCAACCAAAGACCATGAGTGGATAAAACCTAAAACCACTGCTCGGATGTGACCTGTGATAGCTCAGTAATCAATTGGTCTCCTATAGTAAGGGGAACAAGGACTATTTCTAACAGGAACTCAATGACTGGCTCTTTGACCTCCCCACCCCACAAGGAAGGAGCAGTACTGTTAGGCCACAAAGGAGGACTTTACAGCCAGTCCTGAAAATACCTGACAAAACAGAATCATATGAAAGGGGAGGAGGTCCTCCCTTATCAGTGAACTTGGAAAGGGGCAGGGAAGAGATGAGGGAAGGAGGGTGGGACTGGGGAGGTAATGAGGGAGCTGGATACAGCTGGGATACAGAGTTTAACAAAATGTAACTAATAAGAAAAATAAAATTAAAAAAGTGAAAAAAACAATTTTAACACATTTTCAATTTCATTTTTATTTAAATAATATTGGTTTCACATTTTTATATTCATATTTGAAGTTTTAAAATTTTCTCAGTTTATTATATATAATATTTAAAATACTCTCCTAGTGAGAGGGTCTCTATGAGAGACATGCATTTTGAGCTATTGATAAAAAAGACAGTAATGGAATGTGTTATGATGATTGCCAGAAGAATTTGTTCCTTAAATTGAAGAAGATCTGCTACAAAAATATCCATTAAAATTTTACTGTTATATTATAGGCTTAATATAATATTCTATTATTTTAAAAGATCACCTATACAAAGTCTTCCATGACTATAGGCAGAAGTGTGTTGCACACAGAAGTGATGAATTTAGAAAATTATTTCAGGGTTCATGTCTAGAAACTATACAGCTTTTTAAAACACTAAGTGGACTAACATAAATTGTTTGGAAAATGGAACAAAAACGTCTGTGTTTTTAAGATTATGCCTATAATGGATATTTGTCTTAACGTATATTTGTCTTAAAGTGGAAAATACTTTAAAACATTATAGAATACATTACTGAATATATTTTATGTTTTACAAGAACACACTAAGTCAGTATTCTATTAAGAGTTACAGAATATGCTAAGGAGTCAGCAAATTTTCTATAATAGATAAAGAGAAAAAGAGGTCAGTAAGATTTTATTTTGCTAAATAACATTTTATTTAATTATTATTTGTGCATGTGTGTGTGTGAGGATGCATGTATTGTGAGGCTCAAAGAGGACATTTCTGCTATCATTCCTCAGATATTATCTTCCGTTTCTTCCTTTCTCTCTCTCTCTCTCTACTCCTCTCTTTCTTCCATTGTATGGTTATTTTTACATTTTATTTATTAATTTTTTAATTATCATCATGACTTTGAGACAGTATATTTCTGTGTACTCATGACAGTCCTGGAATTTTCTCTGTTGATCAAGCTGCCCTCAAATTCAATATCCATCTGCCTCTGCAGCGATCTGTAGGGATTGAAAATGTGTACCACTATGCCTGCCTTACACTTTGATTTGTCTTTCCTTTCTTCCTTTCTGTCTTCCCCCTCTTTGTGATCTTTACTTTTCCTTTCTTTCTTTCTTTTAATGGAGTTCTTTCATTGAATTAGTGCTTTCAAAATACACTAGGATGGTGGAACATCAAGTATCAGGGATCTTTCTGATTTTACCTAGCCAGTGCTAGAATTATAAGACATCCTTTAGGTAAACAAATTCCACATGAAGTTTCCTTTTTGTTGGGCAAAAAGTTTATATGTGATAAAATGTAATATATACTGTTAATAAGTTTTAACTTTATTTTAGCAAGCATGACAAATTGATACACAATTTAAACATATTTGAAGAGCATTTCAGTAGCAGAGTTTTAGTTTTGTTGTTATAGATACATTTCTGAACAGAGATTTTATGAAAATCTGTCTTTTTTTATTAATTACACTTTATTCCTTTTGTATCCCCCCATAAGACCCTCCCTCCTCCCCTCCCGGTCCCACTCTCCCCCAATTTCTGCATGCATGCCTCTCCCCAAGTCCACTGATAGGGGAGGTCCTCCTCTCCTTCTTTCTGATCCTTTTTTTTTTGTTCTTCTCAATGCAGTTTATTCAAGAACCTTGAACAATCTTCTGACCCTGGGGAAAGCCAGCCCACAGCTTAAAATAGCCTCTGGGTAGCCAACCCCAGCGTGCCTCGTGGGCAATGCAGATAGGTCCACATACACGGAAGTCTTTTTTTCAAAGAAAACAAAGGTTTGGTAGATGTTGCAACCAACTTAATAACATGCTCCCAAAATACTTAAGACTATGGCTATAACCTGATATTCCACTATGTACCTAAAGAACAATGTAATCAACCTTTGTATGTCTTTATTTCTTATGTAACCAGCTTTTACAACCTATGTTTAATACATAGCTTTAATCTTCAGTTGTACATTTTTTCATGCTCCTGAACTAAAATCATTTCTATTATTACTGTAAACTATGGTCATCATTTGATGAATGAGCCCAAAAGGTTGAAAACAACTTTAACTAACATACTTCCTGTGTATGTTTGCAGGCATATGTTCATATAGGTTGATAATGTCCATTTATGCATGTGAGTCTTAGTCTAGATCTTCATGTGTCAGCAATGGAATTTCTGCCCTGTAAATGTCTGTTGAAAGTCTATAGAAAAGTATTACTTATTCCTTTCCCATGCCATGTTTCCTGTGCTGTGCAATAAATACAAAGCAAAGCCATTACATATAGACAGACAAGACACACAGGTATAGTGCACAGATAACAGGGGCAGATGAATCAGATGGAGACATGTTACATACAATGGACAAAAAACAGAAACAGGCAATATCAACAGGCCAGTAACTACAAACAATAGATAGCTGGAAGACACGAAAGGAGAAGCTAAATATTCAAATTGAGCTCAACTAATCCAAGAGAAAGTCTTTCTTTTTTTGTTTCTTAATGTGACAGTAACACAAATTATTATGACTTTTTAAGTAACTTGATTGAAGGTTCCTTGCTACTAATTTATTTCATAAAAGACTGATCAATATGTGAGTGTTTACAATATGAAGAAAAAGAAATTTGAAATACCTAAAAAATAGCATTAATAACTCTAAAATAATTATGCCAGGTATGCTAGATTATAGCAATAAATTTCTAGTAAGGTACAGAGACTAAAATATATATTTTAGATTTTATTGTTAATAAAATGTCAGTTATATGATACCAGACTAAAGTTAAATGATAACTGATTATTTACAGAAATTGTCTGAGGACAGATTTCAATTAAATTTATGACCTTGTGACTGTAAAGAGAGGGTATTAAAAGAAATCAGTCATAAAAAACTTTAATAAGAATAAAGATGCTCAAGCTAGAAAACAGAAAAAGAACAGCATGAGAGAGTAAACTGCTTAAACAAAACAAAACAAAATACCTGTATTGTTATGAAAGAAAAAGGGCAGTGTCATATTGACATTAAACACTTTAAAACCATAGAATTTTAAGTCTATTTCATAAAAGAAATAAATTCCATAGATGATTGCTGGATTTATGAAGATAAATCTTGAAATGGAGCACAATAGCACAGTATTTGCTACCATTAACTCTTCTTGGCTCAGATACTAGAAAACATATTGGGTTTTAAAACATTGTTATCATTTACGCAGACAAAAGTTTAATTTACATTAGTTTTATGTCCCTGGAGGAAAATTGTTATTTGTGACCAAGAACTCCATTTATAACCAATTCTTCATTGATTTACTATGTATACCAGAGTAACACAATTAATCTCTTTTTGACTCTGTTTCTTAATTTATGTGCCATAGGTGTCACTATTATGTAGAAGTAGAGAAATACATTTTCAATTTTCAACACAGAAGAAGATTAAAGTTGTGAAAAAGGACAGGGTGAGATGGAAATCTGGCTGTCTGTTTTTTAAACTATGCCTTTTAAATTCAACTGAAGCTGCTTAACCCATCCTAATAACTAATAAATTAGTGCTGGAAAATATATGTTGTACTATATCTAATTCTCCCTTTCTGAAAAGAGTAAAGACTGTATTTCTTTCCATGAGAAGACATGAACAAAGCAATATTATGCAAGATGACACAAGTGAATCATTAAAATGTAAAAATTACACAAAAAATTATTTTTTAATTAATTAATTAATTAATCTATCTATCTATTTATTTATTTTAACAAAATGTCAAACACACTTTATTTATCATCTCCAGTCACAGCCAAAATGGAAGGTAGAAGAAGTCACAACATTTCACTGTAAATGGATTTGGGGAGTTCCAGAGAGAAAAGAAACTACAAATCAGCCCTCCATATGTGTACCAAGCAATGACTGGAGAGGGAAACATCAGAAGTAGAATATAAAATAAGCCAATTGGCAGAAAGAGAGAAAGAAATGTGTCCACACAATTTCACCATTCAAACACTGATCATTTCCTTGGCAATAAAACCCTGGATGATCTTGAGTCACCTAGCAACAACACAAAAGAAATAATGAATCTGGTCACTATTGTAATAGGGCCCAAAGTTACAAATCAGAATGAGCTGGGGTTAAGTCTAAGTAGACTTATTTATTTATTAATTAATTTATTTATTTATTTAGTAGCTTTTTAAAATTTTTATTATTAGTTACATTTTATTAACTCTGTATCCAAGCTGTATCTTGCTCCCTCATTCCCTCCCAATCCCACCCTCCCTCCCTCATCTCCTCCCTGCCCTTTTCCAAGTCCACTGGTTGGGGAGGGCCTCCTCCCCTTACATCTGACCCTGTTTTATCAGGTATTTTCAGAACTGGCTGCAAAGTCCTCCTTTGTGGCCTAGCAGGACTGCTCCTCCCTTGGGGCATGGGGAGGTCAAATAGCCTGCCATTGAGTTCCTGTCAGAAATAGTCCTTGTTCCCCTTACACATTGGTTACTGAGCTACCATGGGCTAAAAGAAATATTAACGTCTAAAAATTTTTATTCCATTATTGTGACGGATAACTTGAAAAGGTATTCTGATGATTTTTATTTTCATATGTTTTTTATGAGACCATTCTGGAAGTATATTTTGGGTAAAAACATCTTGTTGAATGGTGTTTAAACCTTGAAACTAGAAAATGTGGTTGCTTTTATTAAAGCTATGATATTTTTCTGCCCTTATGGTTGTTGTTCATAATCATCATCTGTCTGTAATATAACGAAACACTTGATTTTGGCCTTTTGTCTTTTATTCTGTAAAAACAGATGATTTTCTGAATTTTTTCTATACAAATTATTATTATTGCTTTTAATAAAATGTATGTTTTATTTAATGACTGTAAAGGATGGCATAGTATTCATGTTCACGATAAAAACTTACATATTCATCAAAATTTACCTGATGCATAAAAGAAAGGGAGATAATATAAGGAGGAATGGAAGCTGACATTGGCGTAGGCTGGAGAGAATGTACAGAAAGGTACAGTAATTACCTTACAAATCAACAATCTAGAAAAACTGTTACCCTAGAACAGACTACCAATGCCCACACTAAGTACTATAGCTTAACAAATGTAAATCTCTTGTATTACCTTTCTTTGGTTGTTAAAAATTGAAGTCTCATAGACCTTTCAATATTGCAGTTCTTTGCCAAAGCTCTAGTTTATCCTCTAGTTCTTAGTAGCAACTATGACCTTATTTCTGAAGACACAACATATTTGGGTCAAAGAACATGGAGAATTCAAGCTGATGTTGATCCAGGAGTTTCTTTACTGCTGGCTAGCTTTCATAATAAGGGCAGGAGGCAATGTGAATGCTACTAGAGGAAAAATAATAATTATCTATCTTGACCAAGTGTTAATTTTGCAAGCTATAATAATGACAGTAATATCAACATGTCACTGGTACAATGCTTACATGAACATCATGGGAGATACTAATATTTTTTCTGATTGAATTTAAATCCCACAAGATAAAAACTGCATGAGACCATTATTGGGAAGAAAAACTTGGGCTAAAAAAGTTATAGGCCACAGAGGGCAACCTGCTAATATTATGAAGCTAAGCAGAAGTATTAAGAAGGTCCCAATGACTTATTATTATATTCATAGATTAATTAATCTCATCCTCTTCAGAGAATCTTCTATTAAAAATAGGTTATAATTAACACAGAGGCTTACAATTACCTAAAGAACAAAGAATAAGTTCCTTGATTGTTCTGCTTTAAATGAGATTTTAGTATCACACCCCCTTATTTCCCACCAAGTTCCAGGGGTCTTCCAGGAAGAAGGAACAGATAAATTAGTCAGATATACTCTTTCTTTGAATGATTTCAAAGAAAGAGTATATTTTGTGCAGAGCAAGACAGCTGCATATATAGACTAACAGTCTGCCCTCCTGGACAGATGTGCAAAAGCTCAAGCAAGATCAAGCCTCAGGATGGTGGCCATAAGATGGCAAAAGACCTATTAGCAATAGGTAGGTGCTGGGAGAGGGATGCTGACTTTCCTATATCTTTAAATTTTAATTTTATTTGTTTATTTACTTTATATTCCAAGCGTGCCCCCTCCCTCCTTTCCTCCCACTCTCCTTGCCCCCTTCCTCCAGAAGGGGAGAGGCCCTCCAAATCAACCCTCCCCAGCACATCAAGTCACAACAGGACTGAGCATATCCTCATGCACTAAGACCAGCACTATTAGTGGGAAGTGATCCCCAAACTGAGGCAAAAGAGTCCTTGTTAGTAACAGCTGCCTCTGCTTTACATAAGGTTTTCAGTTTCATGAGGTCCCATTTATTGACTGTTGCTCTTAGAGCCTGTGCTGTCGGTGTTCTGTTCAAGCAGTTGTCTCCTGTACCAATGAGTTCTAGTTTCTTCCCCACTTTTTCTTCTAACAGGTTTAGTTTATCTGATTTTATGTTGAAATCTTTGATCCACTTGGACATTTCTTTTGTGCAGGTTGAAAAATTTGGATCTATTTGCGTTTTTCTACATGTGGACATCCAGTTACACCAGCACCATTTGTCAAAGATGCTATCTTTTTTCTAACTCATGGTTTTGGTTTCTTTGTCAAAAATCAATATGCATAGGTGTGTGGGTTTATTTATCTATAAACTCCGTAAAGGAAAGGACACTGTTAACAGAACAAACCTAAAGCCTACAGACTGGAAAAAGATCTTTAATAATCCTACATCTGACAGAGGGCTAATATCCAGACTATATAAAGAAATCAAGATGTTAAAAACCAATAAACTAAGTAACCCAATTAAAAAATGCAGCCAGTCCTGATGAGACCTGATAGACAAGGGTCAAAGAGAATGTGAGGAGGACCTCCCCTATCAGTGGACCAGGGGAGAGACATAGGGGAGAACAGGAAAGAAGGGTGGGATTGGGAGGAGTCAAGAGAGGGGGCCACAGCCAGGATACACATTGAATAAACTTTTATAAATGATAATAATAAAAATGCTAATAAATACAAAGTACAGAGCTAAGCAGAGAATTCTCAACAGAGGAATATTGAATAGCAGAGAAACACTTAAAGGAACAAAAGTCCTCCCTTATCAGTGGACTTGGGGAGGGGCATGGATGCAGAGGGTGGAGGAAGGGAGGGATTGGGACAAGAGGAGGGAGAAGACCACAGGGGGGATACAAAGTGAATAAAGTGTAATTAATAAAGAAAAAAATAAAACAAAATAATAAAGACATTTTTAAATGACAAAAAAAGAGAAAACTCAATGTCCTTAAGCAATCCAGTAAATGCAAATCAAAACAACCCTGAGACTTTATACCCATCAGAATTTCTAAGATCCAAAACTCAAGTATCAACACATGCTAGAGAGGTTGTGGAGAAAGGGGAACCCTCCTCCTCTTCTGGTGAGACTAGAGACTTGTACAACCACTTTGGAAATCAATCTGGCATTTTCTCAGAAAATTTGGAATAGTGCTACCTCAAGATCCAGCCATACCACACCTGAGCATATATCCAAAAGATGCCCCACCATTCAATAAGGGCTTTTGCTCAACTATATTCATAACAGCTTTATTTTTAATAGCCAGAATCTGGAAACAATGTAGATGTTCCTCAGTAAAGGAATGGATACGGAAAGTGCAGTGAATTTACATGATGGAGTGTTAGTTAGTAATGAGAAATAAAAAGATATCATGATATTTTCAGGCAAATGGTGGGAACTAGAAAAGATCATCCCAAGTGAGGTAACCCAGAAACAAAGACATGTATGATATATGCTCACTTATAAGTGGATATTAGCCATATAATACAGGAACAACATACTAAAATCTATAGTCCTAAAAAGAAGTTAAACAACAAGGAGGGCTCTAGGGAAGATGATGAAACCTTATTAAGAAGGACAAACAGTACAGACATCGGAAGTGGGAGAAGACATGGAACAGGACAGGAATCTTCCACAGCGGGACTCTGAAAGACTACCCAGCACGGTATTGAGGCAAATGCTGAGACTCCTAGCCAAACTTTGGGCAGAGTGCAGGGAATCTTATGGAAGAAAGGGGAGATAGAAACATAGAGAGAACAGTAGATCCACAAGGAGACCAACAACCCAAAACAAACAAACAAACAAACAAACAAACAAACAAAAAATTGGGCCCCTCTGGGCCTGCAGAGACAGATAAATCACCAAGGACCATGCATGGAGAAGTCCTTGTCACTCTACCCAGATGTAGCCCATGGGCAGCTCAGTCTTCATGTGGGTTCCTAGTAAGGGGATCAAGGGCAGTCTCTGGCATGAACTTGATTGCCTGCTATCTGATCATCTCCCCCCTGGTGTGGTAGCCTTACTAGCCTAGAGAAAGAGAATACAGACAGTCCTGATGAGACCTGATAGGCTAGAATAAGATAGTAGGGGAGAAGGACTTCCCTATCAGTGTATCTGGGGAGGGACATAGGGAGAGAAGAGGAAAGGAGGGTGGGACTGGGAGGCGATGAGGGAAGGGCCTGCAACTGAGATACATAGTGAATAAATTGTAATAAACTTTAATAATAATAATAACAATAAATAAACATCCCCCTCCTCCACTTCCCAGGCAACCCACAGGAAGAAAAAGCTGCAAATGGGCCACATATGTGCAGGCAGCCAATGTCCAAACTATGCATTCTTCTTAGTTGAAGTCTAAGTCTTTGTAAGCTCCTATGGGTCTGGGTTAGTTGTCCCTGTTAGTTTTCTTGTGGGTTTCCTGTCCCTTCCAGGTTATTCTCCCACCATCAATGGAGGAGCATTCCCCTTTTTGTACATCCTTGCCAGCATGTGTTGTCACTTGAGTTTTTGATCTTAGCCATTCTGATTGTTGAAACAGGAAATCTTAGAGTTGTTTTGATTTTTGTTTCTCCTATGACATTGAACGTTTCTTCCTTTGTTTCTCACCCATTCTAGATTCCTATGTTGTGAATTCTTGGTTTAGCTCTGTATCACATTTTCTAATTGGATTATTTGATTTGTTGGCATTTAATTTCTTAAGTTCTTTGTATTTTGTTGATATTAGCCCTCTCTCTGATGTCAGCTTGATGAAGATTTTTTCCTTCATTATTATTTTTTTTTGTAACCTGTTGTAACCCCCTCCATCTTCTCCTCCTCGTCACACCCTCAGTCCCTCTCCTTCCTCTATCCCTCTACTGTAGTCTACTAATAGGGAAAGTATTCCTCTCATACTGTCTGACACTAGCACATCAGGTCCCATCAGGACTACCTGGATCCTATTTCTTTGTGGGCTGGAGAAGTGATCAAGGATCAGGCAACTAAGTCCATGTCAGATATTATCTCTTCTTCCCTTACTAGGGAACCCATATGGAGACTGACCTGTCTAAGGGCTACTTCTGCATAGGGGGTCTAGGTCTTCTCTATGCATAGTCTTTGTACCATATTTCCATAGTAGAGAATACATTCAAGATCTGTGGCAGCAAAAACTATTCTTGATTGGTTGAAACAACACACACACACAAAAGGGCATAGAGTTTGCAGGTACAAAATAGGGGTTGGATCTTAGAAAGTTGGGGGGTGACTATTTCAAAACACATACAGAATTTTAAAAAGAAAGATGAAATAGGAACAGAAAATTTATATTTATGAATTTCAAATGACTTAATGTAATTGTCAATATGATGACATTTAAAAAAATTGTTTAAACATATTCAGAGAATATATAGAGTTGATTTCCAGGTTGATTTACTTAATTTAGTAAGTTATTTTTGAAATTTTAATGTAGTATGCTAATCTTCTTTTTGGCCATAATTCCATCAATTTAAGGGACTGATAAAACAATCCTAAGTTTTCAGGACACAAAATACTACACAAAATTAAATTTCTAAGGGAAATGCTCTTTGATATGACCCTAAAATGATATTTTTCTCAATATTTTGAAGTTACTTTATATAAAATAAATATATAGATAGAAATTTATGTAACGACTACAGGAAAATATATTTTGTAAATATTTTCAATAAAGGACATTGTCAAATAACATAGTAGTTATTATAACTGTTTACAAATTTAAGACATTTCATACATGGAACATACAAAAACTTGCAAGATAAAGCTTTCAAGTGTTTTAGATACATACTCTATTTTAAAACATATGAAAATCTATCATATATATCTGTCTATGTATGTGTTTGTCCCTATCTCTCCCTATCTAAATCTATCTCTATTTATCTATGTATCTATGTATCTGTCTGTCTATCTATATAGCAAATATGCGTACATTCAAACCATTCTCCTCTGTTAAAAGTAAGTGCCCTTTATCAAGAGAAAGGCCTAAGAAGTGAGCCATATATAGCAAAATAGGAATCTTACACTCTTTCTATCATTTCTTTTTTGAAAACTTTTATTGTCTCGTTGTAAATTTCACATTATATTACCCCAATGCTACTCATCTTATCTTCCCCTCATTCCTGCCCTCCACTCTTCCAACTGTCCCCCAAAGAGAAAAATAAATCTTGTTGTGGAAGATGAAGCATGTCACAGTATGTCCTTTTGTCTACACTTTGCTGCCTGTAGATGTTCATTGTTATGACTCATTGGTCAGGTCTGAGGACTATGCGTTCTGCTACCCTAGTAGTACCGAAATGTCACTGGTAATCCTCTCAGATATTCTGGTCTTACACTGTGTCCTAGAGATCCTGTAGTTTTGGATCTGTAGAAGCAGACCCTTCCCCTTCGTGCACTCCAACAGTTCATCTATGGGTTAGATGTCGGGGTGGGCTAATTCAAAGCCCTGGATATGGGCCTAAGAGGTATCTGAGCTGGTCACACTGCTGGCCTGGCGTTTCTACTCTCATCTTCTCAGTTCTGGCTCAACAACATTCCCTGCAAACAGGACCTTTTCTACCCTGGAGCACAGGGGAGGTACAGGGCAGACTCTTCCAAGTCTTGCGGCTGGTGAGGTATGTGGCCAGTTCTCCCATTCTCATGAACCAGAGGCCAACTTTTCTGATTGCTGTAAATATCAAAGGATGAGAGAGGGGAGGAGGGTGTCTCTCTAGCCTGTACCACACAATAGCAGACAGGAGGAAGGAACAGCTCTTCTGTGCTTAGGCCAAAGTTACCAGCTCACCTGCAACCCCACATTCAAGGCCAACTCTACTATGCTGGCCCCTGGCAAGGTTCAGGGCCAAGTCTCCCAAGTGCTGCAGCAGGTGAGGGAGAGGGACAGCTCTCCTGCACTCATAACCTCAGCACCAGCTCTCCTATCTGCTGTGGGTGGTATAAGTAAGGGGAAGGGAGAAAATATCTCCTTTGCCCAAACTGCTGCATGGTAGACAACTGTTGGTTCCAGTCTCCTACACTCATTGAGGCCTGCTCCCTCACCCACATCAGTGTCAGCACTATTGTGTTGTCCAGGTGAGGCATATCGCCTGCTCTCCAGAGTGCTGCCGCAGATAAGGGAGAGAGCCAGCTCTTCTTCTCTCATGACTTCTGGGGAAGAGGGGCAGCTCTCTCACATGCTACCTGTTTCAAGAGCGAAAGGGAAGGGAGTGAATCTCTCCCATGCCATTGACACTACACAGCAGAGAGGAGGCAGGGCCTACTCTCCTACACTCATGCCCTTGTTGCTAACTCACTCTTGCCAGAAGCCCATGGCCCCGGGTGAGGTTGTTCTGGACTATGAATTGCTACCCATCCTGAGAGTCGATCTATGCCAGCATGGCAGCAGACTGGTAGTCATCTCAGGTTATTTCCCTGTCTGGGTCTCTTGGCATAGGATGGGTGGTTGTATCAAGCTTGCTCATTTAGGGAATGTTGGCTATTGATCAAGTAGATGTTCATAGGTCAGAACACTAAGCATAGACATAGCATTTCATCTCCCTGACACCTAGATACACAAAAGCCACAACTCCCACACCAGCAGGTGGAATCATGTAATATCTTTTTTTTTTATTTTGTAACTCAACATGAAATTAAAAATACCCTTTAAAATTAGAATTGCATAATCACATATTTATTTGTGTTTCTGGGGATTTCATACATCTATACAATAAAATATGATCATATACACCCTTATTTCCCCCTTCAATTTTTTCCGTGTTTTGTAAATACACCCTTTTCTAACTTTATTTTGATTTTGTTGTTTTTGTTTTTCTTTTTGATAAACCACTAATTACAGATTGTGTTGCCTTATATACATGGGAATGAGCAAATCTTCCTTGATCATGGGAATCTTATTAGTGGATACATCTTAGACAAGGAAAACAAATCTCCCACTGAGAAATGATAAAGTGACATTTGAACCTCAGTAAAGAATGTGGCCTAGAAATCTTATACTCTACCTATGGCAGAATTTAATCTTTTATAGGTCAAGGGAAGAATGTTAGCTTTTGTGAATTATGCTTACGGAAATGACACTGTCATGTCCAAGTGACAGCTTTTAATAACACCCATCCCCATGCTGGAGATGTGATATTCTTTCCCATACCCTTCTACTTGGTCAAGTGTGTGTGTGTGTGTGTGTGTGTGTGTGTGTGTGTAGACGGTTATTGATAGAGGTTTCCTCTTTGGGGAAGAAAAGTCTCTTATTCTCTAGCAAGTTCATAACTTATCAAAATTTAAAATAGAATTTTACAAATATTTACTTTTTCTGAAAGATGTTAAATAATGTGCTTAATTTAAAATGTAAGATTATATTGTTTTTTTAAAATGGGTTGGAATTTTTAACATTTAAAAATTATTTTTATTAATTGCAGCCTATTCACTTTTATCCCCTCCCTTATCCCCTTCCAATCCCACCCTCTCTCTTTCATATCCTCTCATGACCCTCTCCAATTCCACTGATAGGGAAGGTCATCCTCCCCTTCACTTTGAACCTAACCTATCAGGTCTCATTGGGAGTGGCTACATTGTATTCCTCTGTGGCCTGGCAAGGCTGCTCTGGCCTAGGGGGAGGTGATCAAAAGGCCAGCCATTGAGTTCATGTCATAGACAGTCTTTCTTCCTATTATTAGGCAATCCACTTGGACACTGAGCTACCATGGGCTACATCTGTGCAAGGGATTCTAGGTTATCTCCATGCATGGTTCTTGGTTGGAGTATGAGTCTCAGAAAAAGACCTCTTTGCCCAGACTTTTGGGTTCTGTTGCTCTTCTTGTGGAGATCCCATCCCTTCCAGGTAATTCTATCTCTCCCTTCTTTTCAAAAGATACCCTGTACTCTGCCCAAAGTTTGATTATGAGTTTCAGCATCAGCTTTTACAACCTGCTGGGTAGAGTCTTTCAGAGGCCCTCTGTGTTGGGATCATGTCCTATTCCCTGTTTTCTCCCTCTTCATATATCCATCCAGACTGTCCTTTTTGTATAATGATTGATGAATTTATCTAGGGTGTTCCTTGCTTAGCTTCTTTAGGTGTACAGATTTTAGCATAAATATATTATATTATAAATCTAATATCCACTTATAAGTGAGTATAAACCATGTGTGTCTTTCTGCTCCTGGGCTACCTCACTCAGGATGTTCTTCTCTAGTTCCCACCATTTGCCTGCCAATTTCATGATTTCCTTGTTTTTAATTGTTGAGAAGTATTCTGTTGTGTAAATGTACCACAATTTCTGTATCCACTCCTCAGTTTTGGGACATTTTGGTTGCTTTCAGTTCCTGGATATTACATATAAATCTGCTATTAATGTGCTTGAGCAAATGCCCTTGTTGTATACTTTGGATATATTTTGGATATATGCCTAGGAGTGGTCTGAGAAAGCACCAGATTGATTTCCAAAGTGGTTCTACAAGCTTACATTTCCACCAGCAATAGAGGAGGATTCCTCTTTTTCAACATTCTCATGAACATGTATTTTCACTTGAATTTTTGATCTTAACCATTCTAATGGGTGTAAGTTTAAATCTCAGTTTTGATTTGCATTTGATTTGCATTTCCCTGATGGATTTAACTTGGAAGTATTTTATTGAGTATTTTTGCATCCAGGTTCATAAGAGAGAAGTTTTCTTTTTGTGTTGGGTCTTTGTGTGGTTTAGATATCAAGGTGACTATGGCTTCATATAATGAGTTTGGCAATGTTCCTTCTGTTTCTATTTTGTGGAATAGTTTGAAGAGAATTGGCATTAGCTCTTTGAAGGTCTGGTAGAATTCTGTAATGTAAATATCTGGCCCTGGGCTTTTTTTGAAGGGGAGACTTTTGATAACTGCTTCTGTTTGCTTGGGGAATATAGGATTATTTATTATATTTACCTGATTTTGGTTCAGCTTTGATAAATTTGATAGATTTCTGTAAATGAAATCTATCAAGAAAATTGTCTGTTTTTTAATTTAGGTTTTCAAATTTTGTGGCATATAGTCTTTTGAAGTTAGATGTAATGATTCTTTGAGTTTCCTCACTATATGCCATTATGTCCCCCTTTTCATTTTTTATTTTGCTGATTTGGATACTTTCTCTCTGACTTTTACTTAGTTTGGCTAAGACTTTGTCTATATTGTTGATTTTCTAAAAGAACCAGCTGATCGTCTTATTGATTCTTTGTTTTCTTTGTTTCTAATTCATTGATTTCAGCTCTGAGTTCTATTATTTCCAATTGTCTACTCCTCTTGAGTGTGTCAGCTTCTCTCCCACCCCAGAGATTTTAGCTGTGCCCTTTATTTGCTTGTAAGAGATGTCTTCAACTTCTTTCTGGAGGTACTTAGTGCTATGAACTTTCTTCTTAGCACAGCTTTGATTGTATCCCTTAAGTTTGGTTAAGTTTGGACTTCCTTTTCATTGAATTTTAGGAAGTCTCTAATTTCTTTTTTCATTTCTTCCCTAACAAAGCTGTCATTGAGAGTTGTTTAGTTTCCATGTGTATATAGGACTTTTGTTATTGATGTTATTGTTGAGGTTTAGTTTTAGGCCTTAGTGATCTGGTAGAGTAAAAGGGATTATTTTAATATTCTTGTATCTGTTGAGGCTTGCTTTGTGCCTGACTATATGGTCAATTTTTGAAAAGTTTCCATGAGATGCTGAGAAGAAGGCGTACATGTTATCTTCTGTATAGTTGATTTTGTTGGATTGCAGTTTTCCTTCTACTATCTTCTTTAGGGCTAGGTTGCTGTGTAAATACTGTTTAAGTTTAGTTTTGTCATGGAATATTTTATTTTCTCCATCTATGTTTCCTGAAAGCTTTGTTAGGTTGGAAAAATGTGGTCCCGTAGAGTCTGCATGATATCTACCCAAGCCCTTTGGGCTTTCACAGTTTCTGTTGGGAAGTCTTCTGTGGTTCTGATATGTCTACCTTTAAATGCAACTTGGCCATTTACATTGCCACTTTTAATATTTTTGTTCTGTAGATCAAGTGTTTTGACTATTATGTGACTTGAGAATTTTCTTTTCTGGTCTAGTATATTTGGTATTCTGTAGGCCTCTTGTATGTTTATGGACATCTCTTTAAGTTGGGAACATTTTCTTCTATGATTTTCTTGAAGATATTTTTGAATCTTCTTTTTCATCTACTCCTATTATTCTAAGATTTCGTCTTCTCATGGTATCCGAAGTTTCTTGGATGTTTTGTTTTTGGAACTTTTCTGATTTTACTTTTTCTGTGAGAGATGTTTCAATTTCTGTGAGAGTATCTTCAGCACCAGATAGTCTCTTTTTCTTCTCTTGTATTCTGTTGGTTATGCTTCTGTTTGTGGTTTCTGACCTTTTCTCTAAGTTCTCCAGCTGCAAAGTTTTCTCAGTTTGTGTTTTCTTTATTAATTCTTACTCTGTTTTCATGTTTTTCAGCATTTAATTCATCTGTTTGAAGTGGATTCCTATCTTTTCATGGTGGCCTCTATTTTGTTATTCGTTTCCTCTTTATGTGCCCCAAATATCTCAATAAGCATAGTTTTAAAGTCATTTTCATGTATTTCTGATGAATTAAAATGTCTATTGATCCAACAGCACAGGCTCTAAGAGCAACAATCCATAAATGGGACCTCATGAAACTGAAAAGCTTCTGTAAAGCAAAGGACACTGTTCTCAGAACAATACGACAGCCTGCAGATTGGGAAAGAATCTTCACCAACCCTATATCTGACAGAGGATTAATATCCAAAATATATAAAGAACTAAAGAAGTAAAACAGCAAAAAATCAAGTAATCCAGTTAAAAAAATGGGGTACAGAGCTAAACAGAGAATTCTCTGCAGAGGAATATCGAATGGCAGAGAAACACTTAAAGAAATGCTCAACCTCATTAGCCATCAGGGAAATGCAAATCAAAACGACCCTAAGATTTCACCTTACACCCATCAGAATGGCCAAGATCAAAAACTCAAGAGACAACACATGCTGGAAAGGTTGTGGAGAAAGGGGAACCCTCCTCCACCGCTGGTGGGAATGTAAACTTGTACAACCACTCTGGAAATCAATCTGGCGCTTTCTCAGACAACTAGGAATAGCGCTTCCTCAAGATCCAGCTATACCACTCCTAGGAATATATCCAAAAGATTCTCAAGTACACAATAAAGGCATTTGCTCAACCATGTTTGTAGCAGCCTTATTTGTAATAGCCAGAAGCTGTAAACAGCCCAGATGCCCTTCAGTGGAGGAATGGATGCACAAATTGTGGTATATCTACACAATGGAATATTACTCAGCAATAAAAAACAAACAAATCATGAAATTTGCAGGTAAATGGTGGGATCTGGAAAAGATCATCCTGTGTGAGCTATCCCAGAATCAGAAAGATGCAGATGGTATATACTCACTCATATAGACATATAATATAGGATAAACCTACTAAAATCTGTACACCTAAAGAAACTAATCAAGAGGGAGGACTCTTGCTAAAATGCTCAATTACTATCCAGAACAGCAAAGAGGATGGACATCAGAAGAAGGAGAAAAGAGGGAACAAGTCAGGAGCCTGACAAGAGGACCTCTGATTAGCTCTGCTCTGCAGACTACCAATGTAGATACTGAAACTTATGGACAACCTTTGGGCAGAGTGCAGGGAATCTTAGGAAAGAAGTGGGACACAGTAAGACCTGGAGAGGACAGGAACTCCACAAGGAGAGAAACAGAACCAAAAAATCTGAGCACAGGGGTCTTTCCTGAGACTGATACTCCAACCATGGATTATGCATGGAGATAACCTAAGACCCCTGCACAGATGTAGCCAATGGCTACAGTGGATTCCATTGTAATAGGAACAGGGACTGTCTCTGACATGAACTGATTGGCCTGTCTTTAATTACTTCCCCCTGAGGGAGAAGCAGCATTACCAGGCCACAGAAGAAGACAACGAAGCCCCTCCTGATTGACTAGGATCAGAAGGAAAGAAATAAAGTCCTCCCCTATCAGTGGACTTGGGGAGGTGTGGAGAGCCGAGGTTCAGACGCCATTACAAGATGGCGCCGGCATCCAGTCTCTGTACTGGTAACAACCTCTAAGAGCACATGTGCGGGTTGCAAAAGCGCACCAAGCCACTGCCCCACCCCGGGCCATCAGACGGGTATGAGTAAGCAGCCAATCAGGGTATGACACGTCACTCCACGTCACTTAAGTGCGATCAGGGCTTATTTAAGCAGCACCACTTTGGGGCCTGGGGTCCCCCGCCATTCATCGCTTAACAATAAAGCCTGCTGCAGAAGGATCCTGTTTTGTCCGTGTGCGTTCTTGCTGGCAAGACGGTTATGAGGGTCGCAACAGGGAGGGGCATGCATGCAGAGGGTGGAAGAAGGTAGGGAATGGGACAAGAGGAGGGAGAAAACCACAGGGGGGATACAAAGTGAATAAAGTGCAATTAATAAAGAAAAAAATGTGTGTGCATCTATTCAAGTAAAAAAAAAAAATATCTATTGATTTGGGGAGTTGCTGTTGAAACCATGATGTCCTGATATTTGTTGGATGTGTTTACTCCTGTTTAGCCATCTGATGATCTGTAGCCTTAGCTGTTTGCTCCTGGAGTCTGTACTGCAGACTGTGTCCTTCTGTCTCTGCTGTCTGGAGTATTCTTCAGGAAGATGAAAGAGATCCATGAGTTCGGGAGTGTATGCTTTTGTTTCAGCTGTAGCTAAGGAAGGAAGGTCGCAGACACATGTGTACAAGTGTGTGCCTGTATGGTAGTGTGACTTGAAGGACAGGGTGCTAGAGTGTTTAGATGTTTGGAAGGGTGGATCTTAAGCACAAGGTGTGGTGCAGGTGTTGGAGCTGTTCACAGGAGCAATGCACATACTCAGATTCCCTGAATACCTCAGCAGCCTACAGGCCTATTGTACTGTCCTTCTAGTATTCAGAACTGTCTGGGCTCCAAGAGTTGTTTGCCTGGACTGCCCTTGTAGATCCATAAAGCAGAGACTAAAATGTTGAGCACGCTGTCTTGAGGATCTCTTTGTTGCCCACTGTGGGGGTGTGGGTGGGAGGCATCCAATGTCTGGCTGCTAGTGTAGAGAGACCCTGGATCTGGGTCTCTGCATGAACTCACTTGAAGGTGCACTCACTAGTTTACAGGCCAAATTTGGACCTTTGGATCTTGCACCCCTCAGACAGCATGCATGCTGTTTGCAGCCATCTTGGACTCCTGAATATTTTTCAGTTTTTAAGTGTTTGATATCTATAATTGATTCATTAAAATCCAACAAACATAATGGCTTGTTCAGACTTACATAAAATGACTCATTGTGAGAAGTAGTAAAAAGACTTTGTTGAAAACATATTTGTGGTATCATTTGAAGTGGTGTATGATTTAAAAGAAAAATAAGAAGGCAGGGGTATTACTCATAAGGAAAGAGGCTGCAAACCCAGTGACTTTCACAGGATGAAGGCTGCTCTGTGTCTTATTTTAATAGTATAGATATGCCCCATACACTTAGCAAATTAATCATATTTAGATTAGAAAAAAGTGTTGATGTATAAAAAATAAAAACAATCAAAGAAGTAAGGAAACAAGAGAATGGATATATCCCAACATGGGACTAGAAAAGTTACAGCTTTTAAAAAATAAATTAGTGTTAAGAAACAACTCTCTAGTGGATTTAAGACCCATTAAACTAATGAAATGATGTCTGGGATTGGAAACAGCCAATTTTCTGGGACCAATGAATTCATGTGTCTAGGAAAATAACTTGTGACCACCACTTTATTAAATCAGGAAAATCCCTTACTGCATCTAAATATTTATTCTTAAATTCACAGAAAAATATAATTCTTAGTCCTTATTAGTATCTATTTGCAACATATGTAGACTATTATAGGAAACTACAATCAATCATAACAGAAAGAGAGTGCAATTTAAGGTGAAATCTACAATGCAATTTTGTATGTAAGGCTCACAAATCAGCAGAGAAAGGGCAGAAATATAGTAGATGCCAGAGGAACTGGAAGGTTGCTATGTGATTGTGTCAAGACTGAGAAATTTCATTGAGTCTTATCAATATTACTACATAAAAATACTTGAATAAGTATTACAGCAATGGGCATCTTAATATGAAAATGGAAAAAGTCACAGACTCAAATACATACAAAGAAATTTGTACAAGTGGAGAATACTGAGAATGGGATAAATTTTGATATCCAATTAGTTGTCCAATACCAAGTGACCAGTCATAAGATAATATCCATACAGTTCATATTATATGATCTGAACACTTTGTATTTATGTATTTAGAAATTATTGTTATATTCACCATCAAAGAAGGCAATGTCATTAATTTAAAAGAGGGCAAGGAGGATACATTGGAGGTTTTGGAGAGAAAAATAGGAAGGGTAAATGATAAAATTATTACATTGCAATTTCAAAAGAATTATAAAAAGCATTCATATCTGACATTTCCATTTGGAAATGTGTGTCTTCAACTAAACTGCACACTTTTTAATAAGATATCACTGATACTAGACTTGAAAAGACATGTTAGTTTAACTATATGAATGTCCATGAATTATTTCTTTCTCAATATTGTTTGAAAGCTTAAAGGAAATATACCTAGAGAGTGTTTTACTGAGGTTTTATTAATACTGAGACCTCAGAATACAATCAAATAATGATGGCCATTAATCTGATTTGATTTTCAGTTTTCTAGAATTGTTTTTTATAGAGCACTGTATGCTTAGATTTTTTCAAAAACCTGCTTTATTTAGGGTTCTTAAATGCTTTTACCTCCCTTCCAACCCACTGACCAAAGGTAGGGGAGAAAATATTGTTATTAGAAAGAAGGGATGTGGACTTTAGCAGATGAAGTTCCTTGGAATGAGTCCACTCTCTGGCCAGATACTGGCAATCCAGTCAAATAGCAAACCCCAAACATCAATATGAATCAGCAGCACTGGCACGATTCAGCAGAAACAGCAAGACTCAGCCAAACCAGCATGAGTAAGTGAAAGCAGCAAGACTCAGCTGCTGTGCCACTACAAGTTCCTGGAGTGTTTTTCTCCGAGAAAAGAAGTATAGAAAAACAAAGACAAAGAGAAATTTTAGGAACTATTTTAGATGAAATACAGAAAGGAAAGCACATTTTTTTTTATTAAATAATCCCAAACATCTCCATTTTCTAAATAAGCAATGGCAAAAAAAAAAAAGAAAAATCATAAAATTTGCAGTTAACTCTCTAATTTCTCATCAAAGAAGGTTATTTGGAAATAGGTTGAGTATCTTACTGAACCCACCACTAGTAAAAATGTGAAGAATAAATGAGGGTAAGATGTTAAAACTAAAATGACATATATGCAATGTAACTCCTAGACCTAAGGCTGTGGGAAGCTCTTGAAGAGAGGTGGAAAGACTGAAGAAGCCAGAAAAACATACATCTGTTGTGAGACAGTGTCTTCTATATAAAACAATCAAGCCGCACCCTTAAAATCTCAGTAAATATTTTTCCAAAAGACCTTCACAGTGACACCATCAGTTGACATATTAATGTGACTAGGGTAATCTCAGGAAGCTCTATCCCTAGATAAAAAGCTACAGAAAATAGCTGTTTAGAGGAATAGTAAGACTTCTGGTAGTTCATCTAATACCAAGTAGTCAGCCCAAAATACCACACACACACACACACACACATATATGTACACAAACTACACACATGTTTAGGCACACACATATATGCATGCTTTCCCACACAGGAACCACAGAAAATCAGCAAGTTGTTTTTGTGTGTGTGTGCACACACAGTCAAGTAATAAACATAAAGAGAAAATCATTGATTTAAGAGTGAATTGGGGGCATAGGAAAGAAGTTGAAGCAGTTGCCTCAGGAGGGTGGAAATGTCATAAACATAGTTCTCATGTCTGAAGGTCTAAAAAATCAGCCATTTAATTTAAAAGTAAAATAATATAAAACTCAAATTGTTAGTGAATTAAAATTATGGACTAATAAAAGGGCCATTTTGTGAATTATTATTTGGAAAATTTTCTGAAAATTTTATAGGAGAAGCAAAACACAATTTAACCAACTGACCTTACTCTCAAGTAGTGACTTATAAGATGATTTGTGAGTCAGCATAAATTAGAAACTCTTAGAAGCAAAGTTTTTAGACATTCTCCATGGTATTCACTCTCCAAATCATCAAGAGTTATTAACCACTGAATAGAACGTAAAATATCATTTTATGTACCCAAACAACAAATATCAACTTTCCTTGCCAGGATCACGCTGACAAAAATACAGATACTTGACATACTTTATGTTTTGTGAAATTCTAGAAACAAAAGGGAATGCTGGTAACACAGGGATTTTGAATAAATTATAGACTGATTCATCATATTTATATTTTCATTCATTTCAGTAACTAATCCATAATACCATATAAATATTAAAAATGTAATTGAGCTATGCAAAGTCTCTGTTTTTGCATTTTTTTCTGTAATTTTAAACTATGACTCAAAAAAGAAATGAGGAATTAAAGGGATAACATTATAACCAAAGAGTGGTCTTCTAATTCTCACATTCGATTTTATATGTCTTTTTTCATAACTCTAAAAATAGTATAAATGAATAAATAAAAGTAAAATGAGAAACAGGAACCATTTTTGAGATTGTCCCTGACTCACTTGCTAGCAGATGTGAAGCAAAGGTATGAAATAAAGGATGCATTTGGAACCATAATATTTTGAGATGCTTGTGACAATTTGTACAGTAATAGTTTTATGAGTTAAATAAAATATCTATTTAATTGCTATAATATCCAAGCAAAAAGAAAGATTTTTTTCCTGCTAATACAACAGAATTGGGCATGGAAGACAGTCATTAAAGTAAGTAGAAAACACTGAACTTATGTAACTTGAAGCCACAGGAAGTTCAAGACTTGGCAAATTTCAGAAATGGAAGTATAAAATAGCTGACATAATGATATAAACATTAGGCAGAAAAATAAATATGTCTAAATCTTGTTCATTTTTACCACTTTATCATAAACATATTAGTCTTCATTTGGTCAAGACACCTATGATCCTATTACTCAGAATTCAGGGCCATCCTTCCCAACAGTGATTTGCTGGTTGGCATTGGCTATGTGAGTAAGAAGAACATACAAAACACAGACAGAAAGACAGACAGGTAGGCAGGCAGAAACACACACACACACACACACACACACACACAGGTATGTAGATATTGCTAAGTGTATAGTGTTTTGCTGTACAAGCATGAGAACATGAACTTGGATCCCAAGCAGTCATAAAAAACATAAGGCATGGTAATATGCACCTGGTAATATGCACATGGTAATATGGGGGTGTGAGCAAGGGAATCCTAGGGTTCACTGGCCAACCAATCTGGCCAATTAGTGAGCTCTAGGTTTAGTGAGAGAAAGTGTTTCAAATATAAAGGGTAATAATCAAAGAAAATATATAGACATCATCCTCTGTTTCCCTCACACTACTGCAGGTAAACAAGAAAGCAGAGACATAAAACACACGCACAACCAAAGAGTGGGAGATAGAGAATTTTAGAGGTTCACTGAATATGGAGATGAAAACCAAAAGCAGCATAAAAATAATTGACTTGAATTTCACCTTGATAAAACCATGCCAAGGTTATACACATACCACGTTAGTAGAAAATCACTCTGCATTTGCATTTCAGAAGTAATATGTACTCACACTTGACAGTTCAGTGTTTTACAGCACAGACTATACCCAATTTCCCCTAATGTTATTATGATCATAAACCACCAGGGACCCTTGTTACTATGCAGATTCAGCTTCAGGCATCTGAGACAGACTGAGATTCTGAATTTTTCATTGCTCCCAAGCAATGCTTACACTCTGTCCATGAACCAATCTTCAAATACCAAGATTATTGAATTCCACTAATTAAGCAAATGTATACTTAATTGACTTCTAGATACATGTTCCTATTTGGTACATATTAATATCAGATATCTCTATTATATATTTATTTATTGAAGGCCTGAAACTGTAGGGATGTGCTAAAAGTAAATTTGATTAAAAAAAATAGCAATTGAAGGTTGGCCGTGTGAACTGGAAAAGGAATCAATATGATCTTCCATGGTAAGAATGTTTTTCCTTTGTCAGCATTCCTTAGTTACCTGTAATTCATTGTGTAGGAATGAATGTAGAGAAAATTTAATCCATTAACATGGATTCATGCTAGAAGGGATCATATCCAAAAACCTTCTAGATCTGTGTGATCTGGCTGGAATAGTACACCTTTTTTTTTCCTTCTGGCAGAACTACAGTTTTGCCAGAAAAGTTTTATAGGAGGAAATCATGAAATTTGCAGGCAAATGGTGGGATCTAGAAAACATCATTCTGAGTGAAATATCCCAGAAGGAGAAAAACAAACACGTATATACTCACTTATATAGACCTATAAGATATGATAAACATAATGAAATCTATACACCTAAAAAAGATAATCAAGAGAGCGGACATGGGGTAAGATGATCAATCCTCGTTTAGAAAGTCAGATAGGATGTGCATTGAACGTATGGCAGGAGTCTACTGAGCGCATCTGAAAGCCTCTAACTAGCAGTGTTTTCAAAGCAAAGACTCATGACCAAACCTTTGGCAGAGTACAGGGAATCATAAGAAAGAAGGGGAGTTAGTCTGATGGGGAAAGGATAGGAGCTCCACAAAGACCAAATATATCTGGGCACAGGGTCTTTTCTGAGACTGACATTAACCAAGGACCATGTATGGATATAACCTAGAACCTCCACTCAGATGTAGCCTGAGGTAGCTCAGTAACCAATTGGTTTCCCAAAGTGAGGGGAACAAGGACTATTTCTAACAGGAACTCAATGAAGATACCTGATAAAACAGGATCAGATGAATGGGGGAGGTCCCCCCGTATCAGTGGACTTGGAAAGGGGCACAGTGGTGATGAGGGAAGGGAGGGAGGGACTGGGAGGGAACGAGGGTTCGGGGCACGGCTGGGATACAGAATTAATAAAATGTAACTGATAAAAAAAAAAAAACCAACAACAAGAAAAACCCATAAAGCTCACTAGCTCTACGACAGCCCAGGAGCAAAAGAAAAAAAAATCCAAGGCCCCCAAAAAGCCAGGGAGCATGAGCTAAAGCCAGGGTTTCAGCTAGTCATACTTTCTTTTTCTCCATGCTGTCATTTCTATTGGGGGGAAGGGGAGATGTTTATTGATTCATATTTATTATAATTTATTCATTTTGTATCCCAGCTGTAGCGCCTCCCTCATCTCCTCTCAGCCCCACTCTCGTTCCCCTCTATCTGACCCTAGCCTATCAGGTCTCATCAGGACTGGCTGCATCCTCTTTCTATGTGGACTGACAAGGCTGCTCCCACCCTTACTAGGAGTTGATCAAAGAGCCTGCCACTGAGTCCATGTCAGAGGCAACCCCTGATCCCCTTAATAAGGAACCCACATAGAAACTGAGCTGTCTATGGTCTACATCTGAGCAGGGTGTCTAGGTTATCACCATTCGTGGTCTTTGGTTGGTTCAGCAGTCTCTGCAGGGACCCCTAGACCCAGGTTTTGTTTTTTTTTTTTTTTTTTTTTTTTTTTGTCTCTGTTGGTCTTAAATACTTTCAACTCAAAGTCCCTCCTACACTTTAATCTTTTGTCAGCTGTTTTCTAGGTCTGCCTTTTGACCTATGGTTAACTTTATTAGATCTAGTATACAAAGAGCTCTTGGATTAAAAGTGTGTGCTAGGCATGGATGAACCACGTGTTTGCAATAACAGGAAGTTCTTCCATTAAAGGTGTATGATTGGGCTCATCTACACCAAAGAAACAGGGTTTACAGTTCACAATTTTAGGGATCATAATGGAATCAAATATCCTGCAACAGAAGTCAAGTTATAGAGACTGAGCAGGTTGCATTAATATGTTTAGGAATTTGGTATGAGTGTATGTGTGTGTGCAGTGTTAAAAAGAAAGTTCACTATAAATATTTTTATTTTCTCAGATGAGGAGATGAGAGCCAAGCCCAAGCTTTACAAAATAAATAAATAAATAAATAAAAAATGGCTTGGGCTGAGCCAAGAAAAGTTATATCTAACTATCCGTAAGCTATGCTGGATGCTTCTAAGCTCCTCACATCTAAACATCCACAATTCTGGACAGTGAAGTCTTCAGATTCCATTCTCTGTCTGCTAACTTATATCTAGAATGTTTAACCTTACTGCTCATTAAGATCGCCCTATCTAGTTCTTTCTAAACTCTGGCTGGCTGGTTCAGCTCAGCAGTTCTGGCTCAAATCTCCTCTCCAAGCTCACTGATTTGAACTGTAGTGTCTCTGCTTCTCACTGAATTATTCTGCTTGGAAAAAATATCACTGAAATTTACAAACGGACTGTATTGACAGTTCACTGACTGCACTGACTGTTCAAAGTGAACAGAGTTGAATGAAACTAGAGATAGTCAACTGAATTCAAATGCCTAGGACTGAACTATGCTGAACTGAACTCAACTCTGAAACTCTACTGTACTATCTCCATGAACCCTACTGTATCCCTTTACTGTACTTTTTCTCCTGCTCTCTCTCTCTGCACTGTTCTCTTTTTAATTTTTAGTTTTCTTCTTTATATTAATTACAGTTTTTTTCATTTTGTGTTCCAGCTGTAGCACCTTCCCTCATTCCCTCCTTATCCTACTCTCCCTCCTTCATTTTCTCCCATACCCCTCTCCAAGTCCTAGCCTATCAGGTCTCATCACTGGCTGCATTTCTTCCTTTGTGGCCTGGCATGGCTGCTCCCCCATCAGGATGAGATGATCAAAAGCCAGTCACTGAGTTCATGTCAGAAACAGTCCCTGTTACCCCATCCAAGTGGGTACCCTAGTAAGGGAAACAGGGGACTCTCTCTGCATTGCTCTTAAGTACCTGTCTATTGTTGTGAGCTAGAGTGAGGTTGAGCTGTGTCCAAACCTGAAAATCTCAATCTTGGGACAGGCAGGAATAATGGTCATTCCCCCCCCAACCCCCTGCTCTGTGCCTGTATGCCCATCACACACAATCTTGCAACACCCACACTCTTAATTCTCCAAAATATTGACATACCCTACAACCTAGAATTCCACTCTATGTAAATGAAGCATTCCCAGCACCTCAGCCCTAGCCAAAGATGTTCGTTCACCCAACCATTCTACCTACTTCCCCAGGGTTTATATATATGCAACCAACAACATATCCAACAGGTTATTATGACCCCGTGCAACTTTGGAACATCCAGGCCTAGGACAGAATCAACGAACCCTATGGCTCATAAGTCTTTGCCTCCTCCCTGTTCTTTCTCTGCCAAAACTGAGAGAGGCCCTGTCTCATTTTATTCTTAGGACTAACATAAGCTTAGAAAGAAAAAAATTCCCAACCCTGCAGTCAGAGACATTATCTGGGAGGGTATGACTTCTGAGTCCAGGCTAGCTTTCAAAGTTTCCAGAATGAGTACTATAATAGGTGAGTGGTGGCTACCCAAAATAAAGAAACAACATCACATTAGGTTATTTCCATATCTCAGGCTTTAGTATTATTAATAAAAATAGAAGGAATCTGCTTTAAATGTGAAAAAAAAAAACAGGACCCTCAAAAAGGTCTAAATAGGACTGTCCCCACAAAGGACTCCAATGCCACTAAGAAAAATCCTGCTTCCGGTGTTGGAAAGGTTTCCACTGGAAAAGATACTGTCACTGCTTTTTTGACTTAAAGCATGGCAGTCCTCATTTCCAAAATTAGGAGAGAAAACTGCTTCATAGAGACTTTAAGGGTGTCTAGTATCTCAGAGGGTTCCCACCCAAAAGTATCCACTAAAATAGTAAGACATTTAAATGTCTTATCGATAGTGGGACAGACAATACAACTTTGAGACAGCAAGAGATCCAACAAAATTGGCAGCTAATCCCTGGGTCCCAGCTTCTAGGCCTAGGAAGTTCCTCCCATGCATTCAACACTAATTCGGCCTATATATGTGAAGACCCTGATGGAGCTACTGGTCTAATATGGCCCCTAGTAGCTCACATAGTTGCTAATCTTTTAGGGAAAGATACTTTACAAGCCGTAGAGGTGATGATTTCCACTAAATCAGAAAAGAATTGCACCAGGACAGATGATCATACCTTAAAAAAATACTTTATCACCCCCCCCCAAAAAAAAAAACAACCATAAAAACTCCTCCCCCAATCACCGCAAGTTCTAAGGGTCATTGTTAAATTTTATACTATCTGCCTTGTTTGGATCTCAAATTAACTAGTATGGGTTGAACAATGGCCTCTCTCTAGAGAGAAACTTGAATTTTTCACACAATTAATACTACAACAGCTGCTTTGCAGTGCAACATATTCTGCCCTCCTGGAGCACATGGAACACTCTGTTTTTGCTATAAATAGAACTCAGAGAGATGGAGACGGATACAGGATTTAAGGTTGATTAATAAAACCATTAGAGTCTGGAGTTTTCTCCAAAGGGATTTGCCCATGTCTTACCCGTCCCTGACAATTGGAAATAGACATTAAAGACTGCTTTTCTCTCTATTCCTCTCTACCCGTGGGACTGTGGATGCTTTGCATTTTTAATACCCTCTATGAACAACTTCAGTCTGGCCTCATGATAAGAATGGACAGTTCTTCCACAGGGAATGACTAACAGTCCTACCTTCTGCCAGAAGGCCTTAGCCACTGAATTCATTAAAACTTTACTTAGACAAAGGACTCAATATACATCATGCCTTTACGGGAGATACTTCTATTTCCCCTTCAAACCTTGAAGACAAATAATATGCTGGGAGGACATCAAAAGAAAAGAAAGAACTTCATCCCTCTGCTCATCGGACTGGGTATCAGTGTTTTCACTGGGGAACATGAAGGCCACTGGAGCAACCCTTGTCCAAATACACCAACTTGTCAGGTATTTCCAGGACAAGATTGACCCAGAGTTGGCTTCCACTGCAGACATTCTCAAGTCCTTTCAAAGAAAGACCTCCTCCTATCAGGAGTTGCTCTCCAAAACTGGAGTGCTCTGGACAATTGCTCAACAGGAAGGGATTTGTCTTGTGTTGAGGGAGGAATGTTACTTCTGTGTCAGTGAATTTGGGTTAGTGGAACAAGATGCACAAATGCTTGGAGATCTCCATTAATATGTCTGGGCTCATTATGCTTCCAACTCCTTCATGGTACTCATTTGCTGGTAGCTTGGCTGCTTCATCTTCTTGGCCCCATACTGGCCACGAAAGCCCGATTCCTCCTGGAACCACGTCTCATTCAATTTCTAAAACAGCTGATAAGTAGCATTGCAAAAATCACTGCCAATTGGGTTCTGATTCAGTACCAAATTATTCCCAACATAGAGGGAGATGACTATGATGGCAACTTTCCTTTATAAAACAAAAAGGAGGAGTTGTGAGGCACGTAGACACAGTGACTGAGGAAAATGGCCTGGAGATAGAGAGAGGCCAAGACATGTCCAAACCCTGAAAACTTCAATAATGAGACCAGCAGGAGTAAGGATTGCTCCCTCCGTGTTCTGAGCCTCCATGGTACTGTGTAAATAAATAGTCTGATGACCTCCACTCTCACTGCTCTGAAGGTAGTCACATAGCCTAGCTCCTGGAATTTCTTCCCATGAAATTGAAACATTCCAAGCACCACAGCCCCAGCCAATGATGTTCACTTATCTGAAAACCAGTACCCACTTCTCCAAGTTACACCACTACCACTAGCTACCCATACCCTCCAAAAATAAGGAGTGCCGTATCACTGGAAGAGCTGTGTCACTGTATCACTGGAAGAGTTGTGTTGTTAAATGCGCTGTAATACTAAAAAAGCTGTGTCAAAGACAGATTTATTCCGTTGGGCATTTACAACCAGACTGTGATTCCACAAACCTACTGGAATGGCTAAGCTTCATAACTCAGGGTCTAGCATATGGACACTTTGATACCTGGGTGCTCAGGATCGAAGAGGCAGGACCCAGACACCAGACCAACACAGCCAGAAGGATTAATGGTGTGTATTACATCCAGAGGGAATAAAAGTGTGTACTAAAGGTATGTCTGATTTTCAGCTGGATCCTGCAGACCTAGAGGATATGATCCCTTGTCAGAACATCCATATTACTGGATTAAAATTCCTTCCTCTACATTTAATAGCAAAAAGAGACTTCACAAAGAAATTGGAGGGATCAAATGCTAGAAACTTAACACCGCACCTGAATCCTCTAGAACAAAAGAAAGCAAGCATAGCAAAGAGGAGTGGATAGCAGGAAATAAATAAACAGAGGGCTTAAATCAACAACATAAAAACAATGAGACCATTACAAAGAAACCTGAGAAAATAAACAAGATAGACAAACCTTTATCTAAACTAACTGTCCTCTTGTAACCAGGCAAGGCTCCCAGAGTTGGGACTGGGAAAGATTCCCAAACAGCCCATGCTGGCGATCAGAGAGAGTGAAGCTTTCTAGAATGGAATAGCAGTGCTCATTATCAAGAATACTATCCACACAGCTAATTGAATATGGAGTGTTTGAGCTGGTGCCTGCACTGGGCCTTCACCCCTACATTCTAATCTCTTTGGTATAATGAGTTACTATTCAGGCTACTGAAATTGTACTTGGATACCAACCTAGCCACAAAATCCTTGATCCACAATCTGTCCTGCCTGAAGATGAGCTGGGACAAAGGTGGCACATATTTTGTGGGAGTGTCCAGCCAATGCTTGATTTACCTGGAGGCCCATCCACCAGAGGGAGCCTATATTTAATACTGCTTGGATGGTGAAATTGTTCCTGATGATATTTTGCCATACTCATTGACTGGTAGCTTGTCCAGAGAGGCTTCCTCTGGCAGCAGAATGGAGTGGAAGTAGAGAAACATAGCCAGACATTATGCAGAGAGACTTCCAAGGACGAATGGGAGGAGACACTGAAGAGAGTAAGCAGAGAACACATGGGTTCACAGTGACGGACTTGATCTGTATTGAGTGTGTACCAGGTCTACTGTATATTTTTTCTGGCTGTTAGTGTAGTATTTTAGTGGGACTTTTAATTATGGGAGTGGGTACATTTCTGACTATTTTGCCTGCTCTTGGGACTCTTTTCCTCCTTTTGGGTTTCCTTGCCCTGTCTTCATGAGGGCTTTTCCTTGGCTTACTGTATTGTATTTTGTCATGTTTGCTAATTATTTTTTAGAGGCCTGTTCTTTTTTTAAAGCAAGACAGAGGGTTTGTGAATCTGAGGAAGAGTAGAAGGGAGGAAGGGAACTGGGATAAATGAAGGGAGAGAAAATGTGATTGGAACGTATTGTAAGATAGAAGATTCTATTTTTCAAAAAAAATGTAATTTGAATGATTTCTTAGTTGGTTTACCAAGCAATAAAGTATTTTATAATTCAACAAACTGTCACTATTGTACATTTAGTTGGGCTGCCTTCATGAGACAGTCAATTCTAGTGACATCTTACTCATAAGCAAATAAGAAAAGATCGATTAAAAGAATTAATAAATTTTGGGATAACATTTTGTTATATTGTTAAAATCAAATTTTTACAGCTGTTTTTTTTTTCTTTTCAATATTTTTTATGGCTGCACTGCCTTGTGACCTCCCCTGCTATAAAAAAATAAAATTAAAACAATATAGAAGCAAACAAGTCTTATATGTGTTATCTATATACCCAGTAGAGCATGGTCAAACTCTTAGTGTCCTGCCCTTAAATAGAGCTGAGTTGCTCTCCTCTCACACTCCTACAAAGAAGCCATTAATTGTGGAGAGCTCATGTCAGCCTTCTTATTTTCTTCTCACCACATTTATATGAATAGTAGATGATTATATAATTTATTGGCTTATATGATATACCATATAAAGAAACAAAGTTTCCTTATTAAGTGTCATGAGAAGGGATACTTTTTAAGTACTTCATAGGACTTCATTTGTATTCTATCCCTTATAAAGTAGCAAAATGTATTTCTGTTGCAGTTTCCCTTTTTAATAATATCATGTATACTTTGAAGAACTTAGCTTTAAATTTTAGTCATTCCAATAATGCTATGGCATTTTCAATCTGTAACTGGCTTTCTGATTACTAAAACTGACTTTGAATATTTTTTTTAATTTATTTATTTTTATTTATTTTTTATTAATTACAGTTTTTTCACTTTGTATCCCAACTGTAGCCCCCTCCTTCATCTCCTTCCAATCCCACCCTCCTTCTCTTTTCTCCTCCCATGCCCCTCCCCCAGTCCACTAACAGGAGAGGTTCTCCTTCCCCTTCCATGTGATCCTAGTCTATCAGGTCTCATCAGGAGTGGCTGCATTTTCTTCCTCTGTGGCCTGGTAATGCTGCACCCCACCCCCAGGAGGAGGTGATCAAAGAGCCAGCCACTGAGTTCATGTCAGAGACAGTCCCTTTTCTCATTACAGAGCACTTTATTTATTACATTTTTTTTTCATTTTGTATCCTTGCTACAGCCCCTCTGTCATCTCCTCCCACTCACCACCTACCCACCCTCTTCTCCCCCTATGCCCTTTCCCTAGTCCCCTGGTAGGAGAAAGCCTCCTCCCCTTCTATCTGACCCTACCCTATCAAGTCTCATTATGGCTGCATCATAATTCTCTGTGGCCTGGAAAAGCTGCAATCCCAAGAGGAGGTAATCAAAGAGCCAGCCACTGAGTTCATGTCAGAGACAGCCCTTGTACCCCTTACTGACTGTAATTTTTAAAATGATGATATTTTAAAATAAATTGCATGTGTAAAATCCATTTTATCAAATTTTTACCTTAAGTTGAAAGTTAGCTTTATTTAATTTTGAAATTTACCAAAAAGTTGTAGAATATATATAGAGAGAGTATATATATATGTATATATATATATATATATATATATATATATATACATATATATATGAGTGATGTTTTTATGATACATAGTATTTCAAAATAAGATGGCTCACCATCTTATTAAATTATTAGAGAATTGATTTGAGTATATATTTAAAATAATGCTAATCTATGCATTATTATTCAACCATACCTTGAAGATTTAACATTGCATAATTTTCTACAACTTTGGATTTAGAAAGCTTCAATCCAGGAATCCAAAGAATAATGATTTTACATTCTTTAGTTAAAGTGAGACCTATCCATTAGTGTTCTCAATTAATGTGTAAATTCATACATGTACACAAAAACTACTCTCATTATAAATTTAAATTCTTTGATATATTTTACATTAAAATGTCTTATGGGTGAAATTTTTAAAAAATGCTCATAATCTGTGTATTGAGGGAAGCACAGATGATTTTAACTTGTCACATTCTTGTTCAGTCTGTCAGCTGTACTTTTTTTATTTTTGACTTCATTACATCCTGGCAGTACACAATGCTCTGGGCCCATCTTGCTTTCTTACCTGACATCTGTGTACTGTTAATTGTTTTTGTCAGATGTTAAACAACAGTTATAGGAAGCCAGTGTTTGTCACTGAGATTACATCTAATTTTCAATAAGCCATTGCAAATCAAAATACTTGGTTCATCCAAGTAAAATGAAGTAAATCAAGCTGAAGCATCTATACACCAGACAGACTCCAAGCTAACAATTATCCTTATGGAAACACAAACCTTTTGTCAGAGTGCCATAATATTTTCATCTATTCTTTAAATTTTACAGATAGTAACACCTTTAATAACTGGTAACCAATTTGATTTTTTATTTCTGTTCTGTCATGTTTCAACCCTATGAAATCCATTGCTCCCTGGAGTTTCATTATTTCTGTTAGAATGGCTGCTCCCTTGATTCATGAACTTCAAATTAAAAACAACTATATTTATTAAAATACTAATTTCCTTTAACTAAATATCTGGGCATAACTAGTTCTGATGCCATTTGATGTTGGTTAAACAATATTTGTATAGTAGTATAATCATAGCTGCCAGAGTCTCACTATAACTGGCAATTTTCAAATAAAATGTTGGAAATCTAGATTCAGACCACAGGTATATGTTTTATAGTAATTCCAGGAACTATGTATTTAGATAATCATAGTAATATTTAATTTTATATGTCAACTTTTCAACATGTAGTATCCATCATAATATTTTTGTGAGGACATTTACAGATCTGATTAATATATCTGTGGATTCTATAATATATATTTGTCTCCAGTTATGTTGGACATTATGAAGTCCTTACAAAGTCTAAAAGGAAGAGACAATGAAAGGAAAAGGAGTTTATTTTTCGCTTTTTTTTCTTATGTGTTTGTATTTGGCTTGGATCTTTTCCTAGCTGACCTTTCACCAACCATTAAGCTCTCTTTAGTTATACACAGGAGACACACCACTGGGCTCCTCCCTCGTACATTTGAATCATTTAAACTGAACTACATCAGCTGCATTTATGAATCGTCATCTGCCATACAATTGATCATGAGAATTCTTACCACCCTTAACTCAATGAGACTATCTCAGGATGAATATTCTGCTATGTTTTGATATTCAGAGTAGTGGTTAAGAATTAATAGTGATTACTTTTATAAATTGTTACCAGTTCACCTTTATTTCACTTGTTAGGTGTACATCCTGTACACAACTTGGTGTAAAACACATACTCTGCATCAATTACCAATTTCAATGGAATCTCCAAACTTCAAACCCCTTGGTTAATTGGCTGTATCAACTTCTCTTACTTACATGGACTCTGTAAGAGACAGGCATGAATAAGGTTATATAAAACCAGTTTTAACTTACAGAAAAGGATAACAAAGTTGGGAGTCATGATCACCCTGTCTCTACAGAGTCCTTAGAAAAGAGAAGTTTCACTTGCTTCATGGCCAATGGAAGCTCAAAGTCAACAACTGCTCCGGTTTACAACCCAGGAGACATAACTATCATCAAAAGCCCTGACGTACTCTAACAGTGATAAGGCCTGGAAGCCTGTATTGTTGAACCAATCCTTTTATTCACAAATTTTATGTTTCCAGCACATTCTGCTGTTGTTTTGGGGAAGTGTGAGGAAGGATCAGAAATTGACTGGTTCAAAACCATGAAATAAATTGTGCTTCTGGCTATGTCAGACATGATTATAGATATTAAGAAATGCCACATTTATAATAATAAATTTCCTTATAACTTCACTGAAATAATGTGCTGTTTTTGTTGATGCTCTAAAATTTGAAGGCAACAAACCACATTTCGGGGCCTAACTGAGAGGATTGTGTTTTCATTTCTCTGAGAGTACCCATATGCAATTTATGAGGCCAGACTAGGAATGAGGGACGTTGGAACAAAAAGCTTGAGAAACAGGCTGAGGAAAGTGAAGTCTCTTCTGGAAAAACTTGTAACTTTCTCATTTCAGACAATTACCTGTGCTGCCACTCTCACAGGCAGAAGTGCTCTACCTTTGTCTGCACATCAGCAATCTCACTGTATCAGCAAACCACACAGAAGAGCTGGTGTATAAAGCTCTCTTTATACTCCTGGTTACAAAACTGCATTATTAATTGAACTATGTATGATTCTAACAGAGGTAAATGCCATATAGGTTCAAAAGAGCCAAAACTGAATTCCAGCGATGGTGGAATTGACCACAGAGCTACTACATTTCTCTTTCTGAATAATCATATCTTTTCAATAGCTGCCAAATTTGTTAAGAATCCCTCATCATTTTTTCTTAAAGGCTGCAGGTTTATTTTGATAACACTAGACTTTAAAAAATCCAATTTAAAATTAAAATTCTAAGGTAACCAAATAAAAGAAAAGTGAGAAAAGATTTATAGGACAGATTTATAAATGGCAGAGTACTGAAATTGAAGTTTAATTTTGGTATATTTGAATGTGTTATTAATATTGACTTTACCTGTTAATACTCGCTAAGTGTGAGATAAATGATGTTGTTTCTTTAGAAATCATAATTTATTATGTGGTTATGCTTGGTAACCCAGGTCAATGACAACTGCTTGTACTTTTTGAAGACTTTGGGTCTTCTCTAACCAATAATTCATTGGGAGCCACCCTATGTCTTTTCTTATGTGCCATTTTATAACACTTTATAACTGCTTCATTTTATAACTGCTCTGAAAGCAGTATTGTCCAATTATGCAGGATAATGCTGCTAGATCTTTCTTTAACTAGCAGTGATTTGAATAAGAAATGTCTGCCATTGGTTCATACATTGGAACACTTAGATCCCAATCGGTGATACTGTTTTGGAAGATTATGGAACTTTTAGGATGTGGAAATTTGGTGTAGGAAATATGGCATTGGTAGTAATCTTTGGGGTTTATCACTTTGCCTGCTTCTGGCTCGTTCCATTTTCTTCTTGCATTCTCCCGAAGAGGAGCTTCTCATCTTCCTTGCTCCTCTGACCATGTTTCATATGTTGTTATGGACATAGTGCCCAATGGAACTGTAAGCCAAAATAAGCTCCTCGGTTTCGTTAAGTCATGATGCTGTGTCACAACAAAAAATTAATTAATACAGAAATTTTTTATTTAGAAATTGAATTTCTGCAATGAAGAACTGGACTTTGTTTTATATGAAGAAATGTGGAAGACTTCAGATCTTTGACTTGAAAGTGGTTAAGTGCTATTTGCAGAGACTGTTGGGCCATTCTAATAGGACCTGAAACAAAGTTGTGTTAAAAGTAATGTGGACAGTGAAACTTGGATGATTAAGTTTCACAGGAAAGCAAATATTTTATCGACATCAAGTTTAGGGAGAGTATGTATATTATTTTGCCAATATTCTAATTTCTGCCTGTGTCCTAAGTACAGGGCTAAACAGAGAATTTTCAATAGAGGAATATCAAATGGCAGAGAAACACTTAAATGTTCAATGTTCTTAGTCATCAGGGAGATACAAATCAAAAGAACCATGAGATTCCACCTTACACCAATCAGAATGGCTAAGATTAAACACTCAGGTGACAACACATGCTGGAGAGTTTGTGAGAAAGGTGAACCCTCCTCCATTCATGGTGTGAACGTAAAATTGTAGAGCCACCTTGGAAATCAATCTGGCACTTTCTCGGAAAATTAGGAATGTGATTATTAATGAGGATTAAGCATCTTCACTTGGGTCCTCCTTGTTGTTTGGCTTTTTTAGGACTATAGATTTTAGTATGTTTATCCTATATTATGTGGCTAATATCCACTTACAAGTGAGTATATATTATATGTGCCCTTCTGCTTCTGGGTTATCTCACTCAGGATGATCTTTTCTATTTCCATCTATTTGTCTGCAATTTTAATTATTTCCTTGTTTTTAATTACTGAATAGTATTCCATTGTGTAAATGTATCACACTTTCTGTATCTATTCCTCCATTGAGGAGGAGGTTGCTTGTTTCCGGTTTCTGGTCATTACAAATAAAGCTGCTATGAATATAGTTAAGCAAATGTCCTTATTAGAATGGTGGAAGCTCTTTTGGGTATATGCCTAGGAGTGTTATAGCTGGATCTTGAAGTAGCACTATTCCTATTTTTTTTCTGAGAAAGTGCCAGATTGATTTCCAAAGCAGTTGTATAAATTTATAAACTCACCAGCAATGTAGGAGTGTTGCCCTCTCTCCACGACCTCTCCAGCCTGCATCATCCCTTTAGTTTTTTTTTTAGCCATTCTGATGGATGTGAGGGTATAAAATGTCAGGGTTGTTTTGATTTGAATTTTCCAAATGACCAATGATGTTGAGTATTTCTTTAAGTGTTTCTCTGCCATTTGACAAGAAAGACATCAGAATTAGGAGAAGACAAGAAACAGGACAGTAGTCTTCCACAGAGGATGTCTGAATGATGTTACCCACCAGGGTATCTTAGGAGAAACTGTGATGCTTAATCAAACTTTGGGCAGAGTGTCAGTATCCTTATGGAAGACGGGTGAGATAGAAAGATTTGGAGGTGACAGTAACTGCACAAGGAGAACAACAGAGCCAAAATACCTAGGCCCGTGGGGGTCTGCAGAGACCAATAGTCCAGCCAAGGACCATGCAGGGAGAGGCTCTAGATGCCCTGTTCAAAGAAAGCCCATAGGTTGCTCAGTTTTTAGGTGGGTTCCCTAGTAAGGGTTCCAGGGTCTATCTCTGACATGAAGTCAGTTTTTAACTCCAGGCCTTTGATCACCTCCCTTTGGGGGATGCAGGCCACAGAGGAAGATGATGCAGCCAGCATTGATGAGACCTGATAAGTTAGGGTCAGCTAGAAGGGGAGGACGTCTTCCCTTATCAGGGGGACTAGGGGAAAGGGCATAGGAGGAGAAGAAGGAGGTTGGGTAGCACAGGGAAGAGATGAGGGAGTGGGTTGCAGAGGGGATACAGAGTGGATAAATTGTATTAAATAAAATATAAATTAAATTTTAAATAATTGGAATAGTCCTACCTCAAAATACAGATATACCACTCCTAAGCATATATCAGCAATATGCTCAACTATAGAAGAAGGACATTTGCTCAGCCATGTTCATAGTAGATCTATTCATAATAGCTAGAATCTGAAAACAACCTAAATGTCCTAGATGGAAGCAACCTAGACAATGGAGGGATGGATAAAGAAATTGTGGTACATGTACACAATGGAATACCACTCTGCTATTATAAATAAGGAAATCATGAAAGTTCCAAAGAGAAAAGGACCACAACATTTGGTCTTAACCCTTGAATCTTCTAAAAGAAAGAGAGAGAGAGAGAGAGAGAGAGAGAGAGAGAGAGAGAGAGAGAAATCCTTACACTAAAACCCTTAGTTATGCAAATAATGAGACCAATATTTGTTAAATGAAACAAAATTAAAAAAAATACATTTGAGTATATTAATTTCATATTTACAATTAACATTTCTGTCACTGAAGATCTAATGTTAAAATCACATAGTTTTTGCAAATCTTTTTTAGTATAAAGTTGGCTGTTATGACATAGAAATTCATTGATTGGAAAAAATCTATTTTCATAATTTTCTTTTCTCTGCAATGCTGTTGCTCTCAAAATATTTGTGCTAACACCCCCAAATAATACCTGATGGACTCCTTTTAATATTTACTGAGTAAATGGAATTTACCTCAAACTTAGTTTTTACACCTTCCTTCATTTTTGAGAATTTCATAAATATATAGTGTAATGTAATCACTATTATTATTATTATTATTATACCATTTATTCACCATGTATTCCTATGTAGCCCCTTCCCTCTCGCCTCCTGGTACCACCTTACCTCCCTTTTCCACTCCTATCCTTTTTCCTTAGTCTACTGATAGGGATAGTCCTCCTCTACTGTCTGACCCTAGTTTAATCTCATCAGGACTGCCTGGATCCTCTTCTTCTGTGGGCTGCCTAGTTCACTTCTCCAAGAAAAAGTGACCAAGGAACAGGCAATCGAATTCCTATGAGCAACTGTCTCTTCTCCCATTACTAGGAACCCATACGGAAACAGAGCAGCTGAACAGCAGAAATAGGTCCTCTCTATGTATTGTCTTTGGTTGATAGCATCAGTCTCTGCGGTATCACTAGGCCCATTATTTTAGCTTTGCGAGGTTTCTTTTCCCTCCGAGTCCTTCTATATACCCCTTCTTCCATAAAACTCCCTGTGCTCTGTCCAGAGCTTGGCTGTGGGTCTCTGCTTGTGCTTCAATCCCCTGCTGGGTGACGTCTTCTAGAGGTCATTAGTGGTCGGCTCCCATTATGTTCCCTCTCTTCCACCACTTCTGTTGTCTATTCTGTTTTCTCTTCTGGATGAGAATGAATCATCTTCCCTAGGGTCCTCCTTGCTGTTTAACTTCTTTTGGGACTATATATTTTTAATATCTTTATTCTGTATTATATGACAAACGTCTCCTTATGAATGTCTGGTTGCTAGAACAGAGGGTCCCTGGACCTGGAGGTCCCCACTTGCTAGGATATGTGGAGAGTGCTGGGGGCCCATGGGTTTGCAACTCTCAGACCAGGGAAATGACCAAGGGGGCCTGGATATGATCAGCCCCAAATGTTCCGGAGGTAACTGATGTCTTGCCAGTAGAGTGGAATGTCCCTGGACCTGGGGTTCTGCACTCTCTGTAGTGTGCAGAAAGTGCTGGGGGTTCACAGTTTGCAATTCCCAGACCCAGGAGACTGCCACGGAGGTCTGTATCATAAAGGCACCAACTAACAGGATGTCCCCTCTAGTCCTGGGAAGCGCCAAGGTCGATGCTGGGGATCCAACCACTGGTCCACTAAGCATTTTCTTCTGCCCCTCAGATCCAGTGCTCATGGTAGGTGTCAACTTGAAACCCAGTATAATGTAGTTATATCCACCCAGATGTATTCATCTAGTCCTCTCATTTTACCACAGTACATACATTCCAAATTTTGTGACATCTTTTGGATATGTACTAATTTTAATTATTGCTGCCTGAACATGCATGAGTTTGTGGCTATCCACTGGAACACTCACTTGATTTAACATGTGACACTATACTTTCTTCTTAATTTTAATGATCCATTAAAATGATTATGTTCTTTGTATTTTGACAATGGCCAAAGATTTGTTTATCTTGTTTTACCAGTAGATTATAATGTAATTACTTTATACAGAATAAACATCTAATGGACTGTCTAATATTGGAATATGTTTTTTATAAAATTATATTTAAGAAATAATATCAGGAAAACATTTCAAATGTTTTTGGTAATCATTTCTAATACAAATATTATAAGATGAAGATATTAATTTTATATCTTAAGATAAACCTTCAGAAGTTACAGTTATTCCTTTGTGGAAAATATCTTCCTGATTATTCAGAACGACATAAGTTGGCAACCAGGCTGATACTACCATGGGAAATAATGAAACTGATCAAATTTGCATTAGAGTATCCAGTATAAAAACCTCACCTAGCCAGTGAACATAACCTTATTATATTCTAAGCTTTTCTCCCCTGGAGATAAAATCATTGTGACACACAAATATGAACAAAGGAAATTAAATTAGATAAGAGAGTACCAATGACAGGCAAAGACAGCGTAAAGAGATAGGCAGTATCTACCTCTACCTGAATCAATTGTAGCTCTGCTACACCAGGGAGAGTAAACATTCTCACAGTGCCTGTGATATCACAGTGATGGCATTTTAGGCTGTCAAAGTGAAGCCTTAACTGATCTTAATTTGCAGAATGATATATAGCAGCGGACAGTGCCGGATGAAACCTTTGTTTACTTACAACTTTAATAACCTGGGTTATAGACATGGGGAAATTCTATAATCTGTCTTTAAGTGACATTTTATTAACCTTTAGCAAACCCCATTTCAATGTTTAGCATATGCATTCTAATTTAGGACTATGTGTCAAAGTGTCCTTGACAAAGATTAGTGGTTTCTTTATCAACTGTCAGAGAATATTCATTGTGACATTAAAATCATTTATGTTTCTATTTTGTTATGCTTTATTTGACAGCTTATTGAGCATAGAGTGTATATAAGACTGACTATCATTACTATAGGCACTACAAAAGCTAAATTAGGGACTATCCTATCAACATGAATCTAAAAATTAATCATACTGTCATTCATGCACTCATTGATTGGTGGAATAAGATTTTTTCCACTCTCACTGCAATATATCTCACACTTTACTATAGCTTTTCTAATAGTATTTATTATTTTAATAAACTTACATGTACCTGAAATATTTTCAAGGATATGTAAATTTATAATTCTTAGTGAGAAAATAGGGTAGCATTTTCCCAAACAAAAAGTTTATATCTTTTGGTGAGGAAAAAAAATCTAGTTTTATTTATTATTTATTTTTATTTTTTAATATTAGTTACACTTTCTTAACTTTGTGTCCCACCTGTATCCTGTTATCTCATTTTCTCCCAATCCCACTCTCCCTCCCTCATCTTCTCCCTGTTGCTTTCCAAGTCCACTGATAGGGGAGGACCTCTTCCCCTTTCATCTGACCCTAGCCTATCAGGTATCTTCTGGACTGGCTGCAAAGTCCTCCTCTGACCTAGCAGGACTGCTCCTCCCTCATGGGGCAGGGGAGCAAAGAGCCAGCCATTGAGTTCATGTCAGATATAGTCTTTGTCCCCCTTACTAGGGTAAAACACTTGGATAGTGAGATACCATGGGCTACATTTGAGCAGGGTTCTAGGTTAGTTATATCCATACACGGTCATTGGTTGGAGATACACTCTCATAAAAGACCCCTGTGCCCAGATATATTTCATCCTTTGGAGTTCCTGTCCTCTCTAGGTCATACTAACTCCCCTTTCTTTCATATGATTCCCTGCACTCTGCTGAATGTTTGGTTGAGTCTCAGTATCTGCTTTCATACACTGCTGGGTAGAGTCTTTCAGAGGCCCTCAGTGGTAGGCTTCTGTCCTGTTACTTGTTTTCTCCTACATCCAATGTCCATCCCATTTGTATTTCTAAGTGAGGTTTGATCATTTTACCCAGGGTCCTCTTTCTTGTTTATCTTCTTTAAGTGTACAGATTTCAGTATGTTTATCCTATCTTATAGGTCTAGTACCCACTTTTAAGTGAGTATATACCGTGTGTGTCTTTCTCCTTCTGAGATACCTCACTCAGAAGAATCTTTTCTAGATCTACCATTTGCCTGGTTTTTATGATTTCCTTGTTTTTAATTACCGTGTAGTATTCCATTGTGTAAAAGTAGCACAATTTCTGTATCCATTCCCCCACTGATGGACATCTGGGTTGTTTCCAGGTTCTGGCTATTACGAATAAAGCCGCTACAAACGTGGTTGACAAAAACTTTAATTCAAACTTTTAAACTGCATTCATACTGGGCACTTGATAATATTTTTCATAATTGTAAAATGGATGAATATATCATTTTGAGAAATTTGTGCCTTAAAACCTTAAGGTATTGTTTTTAGCATTATGAGCAGAATTATTTTAAATATACCTTAAGAATAAAAGGAACTTTTAAAATAAAAATTAAAGAGCATTTCACAAAACAATTGATATTTGCTGAGAGCTTAACTCTCTATTTGAAAATTAGAATCCAAAATGTTTATTTGATAACATCTTATTGAGAATTTACTCAGCTACTGTATGTGAAAGTATAGACCTATCCATATTAAACCAATGTAATCTGAAGGAGCCTGAAAAACAATGGCCATTTGACATCCGGTATTCTGAAAGTCTGATGAATACTCATTATACTAGTTTTCTTAAATATTTGTTTAAAATATATGTATTAGGATTCATCCTTGGTTTAGGTACTATGCATGGTTCTAGTGCGATGGAAATCTGTACCATAACACCTATCTTCAAGTTTGTATTTTAGTTTATTTTTTTGAGGAACCCAACAATGAAATCAGCAATCTTGGTACATTAAGGCAAGCAGAATAGGGTAGAAAATATTTTCAGATGGATGTTAAATTATAAATTAAATTTCAAAACAAGTAAGTTTTGAAAGATTATGGTAATTTTTGGTGAGGTTTCCTACTGGCCCTAATCATCCATCCTGAATTAACTGTAGCTGAGAGCAATATCCTTTCTGAGTGTCCATTGCCCACACTCTGGGAATTCAGTGTTCCATTAAATATCTCCCTGGGATTCTTCCTAACCACCAGTATTATAACTTCTTTTATTACAATAATTCAACCTTCATAGTTTCATGTAATTAAGAACTGCCACCTTGATCCTATTACTTTTAGATCTTATTTGGTCTAGTATCACCAGAGATCTCACATCACAGTGAGAATCTCTTCTTGAGATATATGTGAACAATGCATAACTACTAGTGATTTCCTTAATGATGTCATTTCACTCAGGAGTGTGTGCTGTGTCTCCACTTATTTATTCCATGAAATAATTCCAACAAGTCAAAGAGTTGATGATTATTACTATAATCCCAATTTGTTCTAGCTGGTTAGTTCCCTAAAGAGTGTGTGCTGTGTCTCCACTTTCCTGTTCTATAAACGATTACAGACAAGTCAAAGCAAATGATGATTATTACAATAGTCTCAAATACTGTTCTGACTGCTGTATTTTGATTGATGGAATGTCTTCACTGTTATAAATCATTGTACATAATACAAAACTATTGATTTTGTAAATGAGTTCTATTGAAGACACACAGCAACTATAACTCAAAAGATGGTTATCTTACAAAGAAGTAAAAATAGCTATGGTACACCACTGAGCACTCTCAAAACTGTTAAGCGCTGGGTTTCTAAGAAATCAGTGTACTTTTCTTTCTTTCTTTTTTTTTTTACTATCTTTTTACATAGTAACATATCACTGATGATGAAAATAATGTGCTGTAACTCAGAATCCTGTTCTATACCCTGGGAAATCAATTAAGATATATCCAAGCTACCACAACATGTGTATACAATTCCCCTTAATGTACAGATAAATTACAGTATAGTGATGCATATATACATTCATTATCATGTACTTCTTGAAAATTACTTCTATGGAATATGGTGCTGACAGTAATAACACCATTGTTAGCATGCTTTCCTGTTGGACAGATTGCTATAGTGGGTTGCTCCTCTCCCACAAGAAATGAAAAATCATCCCAGGTAATTTCAAGGCCTAATTCTCCAGCCGTTCTTATTTCTCATTACAACTTATTAACTGACTTATGTCATAGACAGTCGAAACTCAATAGAGAGAATGTTTCTGTGTGGAAGCTATAAATGTTTTGTTATAAACTTCAAAAGAAATTTTATCGTCCTATATATGAAGCTTTAAAAGGCCATTAGGGCTTCATTTCTCTACTTACAGTACTTCTTGATAAGCATAATTTCTTCACAATGGTAAAGTCTGTAGAGTTATTAATAAATATCTTATTAATAGGATTACATGTTCTCAATTTGAAATAAAAGTACTGAATGGGTGAAAAGGCTTTTGTTACAAGGTCATCTTTATATTTGTTAGCCTGTGAAAAAAACAGACTATTTTCTCAGCCTGGCCTTTTTTAAAAAATTTATTTTTTTAAATTTTTTATTAATTACACTTTATTCATTTTGTATCCCCCCATAAGCCCCTCCCTCCTCCCCTCCTGATTCCACCCTCCCTCCCCTTTCTTCATGCATGCCACTCCCCAAGTCCACTGATAGGGGAGGGGAGGTTCTCCTCTCCTTTCTGATCTTAGTCTATCAGTTCACATCAAAAGTGGCTGCATTGTCCTCTACTGTGGCCTGGTAAGGCTGCTCCCCCCTCAGGGGGAGGTGATCAAAGAGCAGGCCAATCAGATTATGTCAGAGGCAGTCCCTCTTCCCATTACTATGTAACCCACTTGGACACTGAACTGCCATGGGCTACATCTGTGCAGGGGTTCTAGGTTATCTCCATGAATAGTCCTTAGTTGGAGTATGAGTCTCTGGGAAGTTCCCTGTGTTCAAATTTTCTTGTTCTGTTGCTCTCCTTGTGGAGACCAAAGGATCATCCTGAGTGAATTGTCCCAGAAGCAAAAAGACACACACGGTATATACTCACTCATATAGACATACAACATAGGACAAACCCACTAAAATCTGTGCATCTAAGGAAACTAAGGAAGAGAGAGAACCCTAACTAAAATGGTCAATCCCCATCCTGAAAAGCAAAGAGGATGGATGTCAGAAGAAGAAGAAAACAGAAAACAACTTAGGAACCTTCTACAGAGGGCTTCTGAAAGCCAGAAGAAGAAAACAGGAAACAAACTAGGAACCTACCACAGAGGGCCTCTGAAAACCACTGCCCTGCAAACTATTAAAGCAGATGCTGAGCCTGATGGACAACTGTTGGGTGGAGTGAATGGAATTAAAACTTATTTTTAAGTGAAATAGAATATTTTTCTATATGATATATTCTGATTATGGTTGCTTCCTCCACAACTATTCTGAGATCCTCTCAAACTCATACCTACTCAAATCCACATATTTTACTCCTCTCTTTAATTGGAAAAGAAAAATGCATACAAAATAAGAATAATAATGATGGTGTTGATGATGATGGTAAAATATAAACAAATAAATCTGAATAAGACAATACAAACATGCAAATAGAAAAACAAAGAGACAAAGGAAAAAAAAACACAAGAATCACATATAGACACAAAAGCACACATATTGGCACACGCATAATTTCCCCCCAAACACAAAATCAGAAATCTATAACAAAAGACATGTAAGGTAAGAGTGCCAGGGTAGGGGGATGATAAAAGATTATGTGACAAAAAATATCTACAAAATCACCATTGAGTTTGTTTTGTCTTGGCCAGGTACTGCTGGACTTGAAGCCTGCCATTAAGAGTAGTTTACACACCCAGGAAGATACTACTGAAGAAAATTAAATTATCATGTGTGAGTAGTTAAAATTAGAGATTGCTCTGGATATAGATATGGCCTGTATAGAGTTCTCTTCTCAGTGCTTGGACTGTACATGGCCAAGACCTGTCCAACCCCTGTGCATTCTTCCACAGTCTCTGTAAATTCATATATGTCTCAGTCCTACTTTGCTTAAAAGGCCTTATTTCCTTGGTATTCTCCATTACTTTTCAGATTTCCTTGAGCAATGAGGGGAAGGATTTGATGGAGATATCAAGGTAGGATTGGAAGGGGAGGAGAGAGGGAGCTACGGGGGGGGGGCTATAAATGAATAAACTGTAATAAATAAAAATAAAAAATAAAAAAATGACAGAAACTTTTTAAATTTGTGAGGTCCCATTTATTAATTGTTAATCTTAAAGCTTGAGCTGTTGGTTTTCTCTTCAGGAAGTTGTTTTCTGAGCTAATGAGTTCAAGGCTTTTCCCTCTTTTAAAAATATTATATATTTATTTATTTATTATAATTTATTCATTTTGTATCCCCTCTGCAGTCCCTACCTCACCTCCTCCCAGTCTCACCCACCTCACCTATTCTCCCCCTATACCCTTTCCTTAGTTCCCTGATAGGGGAGGATCCTATCAGGAGGACCCTTCTATCTGACCCTAGCTTATCAGTTCTTATTAGGGCTGGCTGCACCATCTTCCTCTGTGGCCAAGCAAGGCTGTACTCCCCAAGGGAAGGTGATCAAACAGCCAACTGTGTTCTTTTCAAAGACAGCCCCTGCCCCCCTTACTAGAGAACCCACTTGGAACCTGAGCAGCCTATGGGCTTCCTTTGAGGATGGATTCTAGGTCCCCTCCATGCATGGCCCTTGGCTGGAATACAGGCCTCTGCAAGGCTCCCTGTTCCAGGTATTTTGACTCTGTTGTTCTCCTTCTGGAATTCCTGTCCCCTCCAGGTCTTTCTTTCTCCCTCCTCTTCCATAAGGATTCCAGCACTCTGCCCAAAGTTCGGCTGTGAGTCTTAGTAGCTATCTCCTTAGATACCCTAGTCCATAGAGTCTTTCAGAGGTTCTCTGTGGAAGGCTCCTGTCCTGATGTGTCTTCTCCTACTTCAGATGTCTATCCTGTTTGCCCTTTTGAATGAGGATTAAGCACCTTTTCGTAGGGTCCTCATTTAGCTTTTCTTGGACTATAGATTTTAGTATGTTTATCCTATATTATATGGCTAATATCTACTTATAATTGAGTATATACCAGAACACTGTCTACTCAGCCCAAGGTAATAAGGCGATTACAAAATCTTACAGGTAACCCTGTCTTATTATTTGTGATATCACCACAATAATTATCACACAAACAACAACAGCAACAACAATAATGTAGCCCCACAGTTATTTTTACTTACTACAATACTTGAAAGAATTTTGGAGGTCACTTATGTACACTATCATATCATCTGCAAATAGTGATAATTTCTATTTATTTGTTTGTTTATTTATTTATTTTACAGTTTATTCACTTTGTATCCCAGCTGTAGCCCCCTCTCTAGTCCCCTCTCAATCCCATCCTCCCTCCCTCATCTCTTTCCATGTCCTTACCTAAGTCCACTGATGAGAGAGGTGGTCCTCCCCTTCCCTCTGACCCTTGTCTGTTAGGTCTGTCTCATCAGGACTGGCTGCACTGTGTCACTTTGTGGGGTGGTAAGGATGTCCCCTTCTCAGGGGTAGGTAATCAAAGAGCCAGCCACTGAGTTCATGTCATAGACTTTTACTTCTTCCTTTTCAATTTGGGTTCCCTTTATCTACTTTAGTTTTCTTATTCTTTTAGCTAGGACTTCAAGTACTATGATACAGAGAGACTGGGCAGCTTTTTCTTGTCCCTGATTTCAGTGGAATTTATTTAAAATTTTCTCTGTTTAGTTTGATATTGGCTATAGGCTTCCTGCATATTGTCTTTACTATGTTTAGGTATGTGCCTTATATTCCTGATCTCTCAAAGACTTTAAGATGAATGGTGCTGGACTTTGTCAAAATACTTTGTCATCATCTAAGGAGATGAGCATGTTTGTTTGTTTTTTTCCTTCCTTTCTTTTTTTCAGTTTGTTTATATGGGTTATAAATGGTGATTTCTCTATACTGAACCACCCTTGCACACCTGTTGTCCATTCCATTTAGTGGGGTGGCCTTGCAAGGTCACAGAGGAAAAGGATGCAAGGATTCCTGAGGAGACTCTAGAGGCTGTGGTGAGATTGTAGGGGAGAGGTTCTCTGCATTTCTGTGGACTAGGGAAGAGGGATGGGGAAAGAAGGAGGTTAGATGGGACTGGTAGGAGATGAGGGAGGGGACTATAATCATGATAAAAAATGAATAAATTATAAAAAATTACAAAACAAATAATAACACTTACCTAAACATTGTTTATTAGGTCGAAGAGTAAAATTTTTAATCTTCAGATAAGATTCAAGAATTCAGGTTCTTTACCAGGAATTCACACATGGTGTTTGTTCATTTAGCAAATGTTCAATGTGAATACTTCTGAATATTACCCCTTTTATCATGGAATGAAAATCTGATAGTTTTCAGTAAATATGACCAGTGGAGAATACTATTTGTTAAAAGTTTCTGCAGAAAATTCTGTGAAATGTAAAATTATCTTTTGGACTTGCCAAAATTTTTTGCAAAGCCTAACTTCAAATCTTTTTACTTAATAGTGTTGCTTATACTTCCAAATAAAAAATTCTGCCATAGACTATTACTCAAAATTTGTATGCTGTTTTGGACACAAAGTTCTCAAAATTAAATATCATTTTATAACTCTGTAGAATATGAACTAAAGAAAGTGTTTGAAGTTGTTTGGTTTCACATTTAAGTATACGTTCCCATGTCATATGAGTTTTTATTTTTAAAATTTAATTTTATTTAAATGTTTATTTATTACTACTTATTCACTTTGTATCCCTGCTGCTGCTCTCTCTCTTGTCTCCTCCCAGCCCAACCCACCCTCCGTCTTCTCCTTCTGTGCCTTTGTATTCTACAAAATAAAACCATTGTCTCCTCCCATTTTTGTAACTGCTATATTTTGAACACTCAATGATATATCTTCATCCCTGAATATTTAAAACTGCAAAAGATACAAAATCTTCATTACAAGGAAAACCTATATTGAGAGTGTATATATTATTTTTGCCTTACATTCCAATAATGACTAAAGAGATTACTTTTCCTCAATTTGGAGACAATCTCTCAGTCACTGTGAAATAGAGGACTCTGTCCACACTTTGGGTTATGAAAATAGCCCTCTTTTTTTTTTTCCAAACTATACTTTATGGGTACAGGAACAGGCAGACTTATTTTATATATTTACCTACTTATTTATTTGTTTATCTACTTACTCGTTTGTTTGTTTATTCATTTCAGTTTATTCACTTTGTATCCCAGCTCTAGCCTCTTCCATCCCCTCCTTCTCCTCCTATGCCCCTCCCATATTCCACTGATAGGGGAGGTCTTCCTCCCCTTTCATCTGACCCTAATCTACCAGGTCTCCTCAGGACTGGCTGCAATGTCATCCAATGTGGCTTCTCCCCCATGAGGGTGAGGTGATCAAAGACCAGCCACTGAGTTCATGTCAGAGACAGTTCCTGTTCCCATTACTATGGAACCCACTTGGACACTGAGCTGCCATGGGCTACATCTGTGCAGAGGTTCTAGGTTATCTCCATGCATGGTCCTTTTCCTGCTCTGAGCATAATAAAATCTAAGCTTCTTCAGAGAGCCTCTTGAAGGTTGGCAGCATCTGGTTTACTGACGAACCCTCTAGTATCCATGCAGATGAGTCCAGCCTCAGAGTACCCTGTTCAGTTACAAAGTCTTGTTTTGTTTTGTTTTTTTTTTTT
>REGO01000339.1:1048970-1063553 GCA_010120015.1 Rhombomys opimus
TGGAATCCGGCCTCTGCTCTCTGGTTTGGCCCTGCTTCTTAGATGTGCCCCGCCAGATCTGTGCTGCTGTCACTGCCAGGTTCTGAGGTCTTGCTGCCGCTGGAGATTTCAGGGTGGTCACGTCAGTGGTGAACGGCGTAACCAGGCTCTCTCTGTTCTCTGGTTTGGCCCTGGTTAGTCATAAACTGGAGGGCTGATGTGTCCATACAGCTCAGTGCTGCCCCGCCGCCATGTCCCACTCACAAAGTCTTGTTTTGATGAACATTTTTTTCATGTTTAGCTTTTGTTTATTTTCAAAATTAGCATACAAAGTAATGTATTCATTATGACATTTTCATACATATTTGGTTTTTATTGATCCTCCTCTTCCCGCTTTTCCTCCCTCATTCTCTTACTCCTTTTATCTTTTTTAAAATATTTTTCATTTTAATTTTTATTAATTACACTTTATTCACTTTGTATCCCCAAGTAGCCCTCTCCCTCCTCTTCTCCCAATCATATTCTTCCTCCCCTTTCTCCACACATGCTCCACTGGTAGGGGAGGTCTTCTTCTCCTTTCTTCTGATCCTAATCTATCGGGTCTCATCAGGAGTGGCTGCATTGTCCTCATCTTTGGCCTGGTAAGGCTGCTCCCCCCTTCAGGGGGAGGTAATCAAAGAGCCAGCCACTTAGTTCATGTCAGTGACAGTACCTGTTCCTCTTACTATGGAACCCACTTTGACACTGAACTGCCATGGGCTATATCTGTGCAGAGGTTCTAGGCTATCTCCATCAATACTCCTTGGTCGGAGTATTTTTAATAATATTTAGACTCTGCTGCCATTTTAAAGGTATCAATAAGGAAGTAATTTGTAACTTAATACTGTTTAGCATTAAGACATCCTTCGATGGCAGCCCGAATGTTTTCTTTTTTCCCTCTGTGGGACGCAAACAATTGTGTAAATAGAACAAGTTTAGATAAACACACAACACACAATGTGTAGGTACTGGCAAGTGTTCCATCATCAGATTATGCACTGCTTCTTTTAGTCTTCTCTAGTTAACTCCTAAATATTTATAATTACCTACATTTTTATAGTAATGTTTTATAATTCTTAACTGTTGCTTTTTGGAAAGACATGCCATATTATTAATAAAATATTTTACAGAATGAAGAACATTTGGCTTTTAATAATAAAACAAAAAACAATGTACATAATATTAGGTTGAAGAAATAAAATGATAGGAACATATTTGATGCTTTCTTTGAGTAACATACTTCAATTACTACTTTCTTCTTGGGTTTCTATGCCCAGGTGACTTGTCTTCTGTAAATGGTTTTGATATTGCACAATATTTTCATGTAATTTTAAACTGTATTTGTATATACTTTCAAGGTAATGTTTTGTTTTAAAATATTCACTTCTCCCTTTTTACTTATAAATACATAGCATACAACTATTTTTCAGCATGTTCTCAAATAGAAGTGAATTTCTTTTAGGCACTGATTTAGGAGTTAAAACATTGTCCTGAAACATATATACAGATCATTAGTAGATATAAACAATTCATTCATCAAATTTGCTATGCAAATTTATATTGCCTTCAAAACAAGAGAGACTTTTTCTACTTTATGTGGACATTTATTGCTATAGAAAACAATGGGTTATGCAACCAACAGTAAACAATAAATGTATATTTACTCTTAAAACCACATGAAAATATATTTACAGGTGTATGAAGGTTCAGTTTACTTCTATAAAGTTTTCTGTTACTAGGCAACTAAATTTGGAGATATTTCAGTATAGGGTTAAAGTCACAATAGATTTAAGTTGGTATTTTCTAAGAGAAAACAAATCATAACATTTTGTTTATGCCTATTTTGTTTTTTAAATAATAAATGCTGATGCAAATATCACACTTAGGCAATTTACCATATTCAGTGATAAGAAAACCCTCATATACTGGTTTTAGTCTTTCCTATATTTTCAGTTACACTCATAGGAAAAAATGCCTGGTTTTAAAATTAGATTTTAAAAAAGTGTTTGGGAAATGAGGTTGGTAACTAATGGTAGTTTATTAGGACAGCTGTGTTTCTGTTGTTCAATATTTGATGCCAAAAACAAGCATGATCAAAATTTGACTAAGGAGCACAGTAAAAGTAAAGGGAATTGGGACAGATAAGAATTAAATGTGTGCTCCCTTTAGAACAGAACCTCACTACCCAACATATTTCCAAGGTACCTTAAAGTATATCACGGTTGAAATATCCCCAAAGCTTATCGTTACTATGTAGCAGAATAAAAAACCAAACTATAAAAGAAAAACATAAGAAACGATTGATATTCAGTGCAGTGATACTTTTGAAAAAAAAAGTAACCCTGTGTTCTCTAATATACTCATCTGGGGAAAAATATTAGTTATATATCATATATCATTTTGGTTTTTTTTTTAATTTGTTTTTTTTTTTTTTTTTTTTTATTTATTTATTTATTTATTTATTATTTTTATCAGTTACATTTTATTAATTCTGTATCCCAGCCGTGCCCCGAACCCTCATTCCCTCCCAGTCCCTCCCTCACTCACTCATCACCACTGTGCCCCTTTCCAAGTCCACTGATAGGGGGGGACCTCCCCCCATTCATCTGATCCTGTTTTATCAGGTATCTTCATTGAGTTCCTGTTAGAAATAGTCCTTGTTCCCCTCACTTTGGGAAACCAATTGGTTACTGAGCTACCACAGGCTACATCTGAGCAGAGGTTCTAGGTTATATCCATACATGGTCCTTGGTTGAATGTCAGTTTCAGAAAAGACCCTGTGCCCAGGTATATTTGGTCTTTGTGGAGCTCCTATCCTTTCCCCATCAGACTAACTCCCCTTCTTTCTTATGATTCCCTGTACTCTGCCAAAGGTTTGGTCATGAGTCTTTGCTTTGAAAACACTGCTAGTTAGAGGCTTTCAGATGCGCTCAGTAGACCCCTGTCATGCATTCAATGCACATCCCATCTGTCTTTCTAAACGAGGATTGATCCTCTTACCCCATGTCCGATCTCTTGATTATCTTTTTTAGGTGTACAGATTTCATTATGTTTATCATATCTTATAGGTCTATATAAGTGAGTATATACCGTGTTTGTCTTTCTCCTTCTGGGATATTTCACTCAGAATGATGTTTTCTAGATCCTACCACTTGCCTGCAAATTTCATGATTTCCTCCTTTTTGATTGCTGAGTAGTATTCCATTGTGTCATATATCATTTTGAAACTAACATTCCACTATGTCAGGTTACTGTCCTGTTGGATCCATAGTAAATTTGTATAAGATCATAATTTGCTTAACACAGTGTGGTTTCAAAATACAGTAGGATAGCATTTAACACTTGCTAAAATGGATAATATTAAAACAATGCAAAGCAATAAATGTTCATTAAAAGGAAAAATAAGTTATAATTTGATGTTTTCTTCATTGCCATGTAAAATGCTGTGGTTGCATTTGGAAGGATTTAAATGCTTACTTGAAGAATTAGAAACATCAGAATAATAGTGACTTCATATAAAGAATTTGGAGATGTTCCAATACATATAATTTAACTATACTCAGTAAAGGCAGTCAGACCTGAAAAGTCATATATTACATGGCTCCACTACATGGTATACCCAGTATTGGTAAAGCTATTGAGATAGGATAGATAATATTTGGGGATTTGTTGGAGGAAAATGTAGGAAATAACTGCTTACTAATATATAGGAATTTCCTCTGGGGAAATGAAGGTGTTGTATAATCAGATATTGGTGATATTTACAAAGTTAAATGAAAGTAAGAAATGACTATTCGATATTACTAAGAATTTGCTATTTTTAATTTGATGCATATCAACTTAAAAAGGAGTATGAAAATATCATTTTATTTTCTTTTTTCTTTTTCTTTTTATATTAATTACAGTTTATTTACTTTGTATCCCATCTGTAGCCACCTCCCTCATTCCCTTTCAATTCCCCCTCCCTCCCTCATCTCCTTCCTGCCCCTCTCTAAGTTCCCTGATAGGCGAGGTCCTCTTCCCCTTCCATCTGACCCTAGTTTTTCAGGTCTCATCAGGACCAGCTGCAGAGTCCGCCTCTGTGGCCTACCAAGACTGCTGCTCCCTCCGAGGGGGAGTCAGAGAGGGAAGGTCAAAGTGTCAGCCACTGAGTTCATGTCAGAGACAGTCCCTGTTCACCTTACTAGGGATTTCCTACTTGGATGCTTATCTGCCACGGGCTACATCTGAACAGGGGATCTAGGTTATACCCATGCATGGTCCTTGGTTGGAGAATCAGTCTCAGAAAAGACACTTGTGCCTTGATATGTTTGGTCCTTGTGGAGCTCCTGTCCTCTCCAGGTCTTACTAACTACCCATTTTTTCATGATTCCCTGCACTCTGCCCAAGGTTTGGTTTTGAATCTCAGTATCTGCTCTGATACACTGCTAGGTGGAGTCTTCAGAGGCCCTCCATGGTAGGCTTCTGTCCTGTTTCTTGTTTTCTCCTACTTCCAATGTCCATCTCATTTGTCTTTCTAAGTGAGGATTGATCATCTTACCCTGGGATCTCCTCCTAGTTTAAATTCTTTAGGTGTGCAGATTGCATGATATTAGCATAGAAAAAGAATGCTGGATCAATGGAACAGAATAGAAGACCGAGAAATAAATCCACATACCTATGGATACTTGATATTCGACTAAGAAGCCAAAACCATTCAGTGGAAAAAAGACAGCATCTTCAAAAAATGGTGCTGGTCCAACCGGATGTCTATATGCAGAAAAATGAAAATAGATCCATATTTATCACCCTGCACAAAACTAAAGTCCAATTGGATCAAAGACCTCAAGATAGAACCAGACACACTAAATTGGATAGAAAAAAAAGTGGGGAAGAGCCTAGAACTCTTTGGCACAGGAGACAACTTCCTGAACAGAACACCAACAGCTTTTTCTATTAAGATTAAGTAAGTGGAATAAAATCAAGATCAATTGTCAGGTTCTCAAGTTTTGTTTGTAAAGAATCATGGAAAACATGTCAAAATGTCTACTACAGAAATCTCCGTCTTACTGTGTGGTTCAGAGCATTAAATTATGAGAAGCCAGTGCAGCAACATAAAATACAGCAACTGTCAAAATGAAGAATAATGATACCTGTGCTTCTGATAATTGGCACCTAACTTTTATTATACGTGTTGCATCATTCAGCAACATTACACACTGCCATGTAGATAAACATGTAGAACATTTTCTTTTTATTCCAGGTACTTCATTGCTGCACCATCAGGTTTTAAAGATTAGAAAGAGAGGGTGATGCAGCCAGCTCAAATGAGACTGGGTAAGCTAGGGTCAGAGGAAGGAGAGAATGACCTACCCTATCCATGGACTTGGAGAGGGGCATAGGAGGAGAGGAGGGAGGGAGTGTAGGATTGGGATGGGAGGAGTGAGGACGTCTACAGCTTGGATATAAAGTGAAAAAAAACTGTAATTGATATATAAAAAAATAAAAAATAATTTAAAAAAATTTGAAAGAGTTTTTTGATAAGTGATACACAAGTTCTGTATCTGAAGAAATCTAGTTTCTAACATGAAACATTGATTAATACTGAGAGATGTAAAGATACTTTAGAGATTTCAAGCCAAAGGGGTTACAGTGAAGTCATCACCAGGTTCTGAAATACTGGAATAAGCCCATGTGTTTGACTGAGGGTTTTCTTTTGTCTCTGATAAATACAATGCACCAAAATTACTGATTCATTGTGAAGACTGACGTTCACTAGAGGATACAAAGTTTCAAAGACAAAGGTATATGTGATAACGTTGTGTTACTCATTCATAGTCTGATTGACAATGCCAAAAAAATTGGCATCTGTTCATGATCTTTGCAGATATGGCAATTTTACTTTGTTTTAAATAATTACCACCAATGATGAATATTTCATTTGCTAAAACCTATTATCTACTAAAGTTCATAACTGTGAATACGCCATCAGCATAAACACTGTCCTCTGAATACACAAGTCTTTCTACTCAACGGAGTAGTAAACATATATGCTGAATTACAAACATCCGTCTACACAAGCCTGTTTACTATGACCAGAAAAAAATCTAATATTTTAGTATACTTACCAGAACATGAAAATGTAAAAAATTTAGATTATCTCAGAAGCTAATTGTATTAACTTCTGATATTTGAAAGAAACATCAGAAGACAACTTAATGAAAACATTTGAATCATTGATGAATAATAATGAATAATCACCTGTAGGAATAAAATGCATAATTTCTTTTCTTTATCCATATATATACAATGAATAAAAACAATATTTAAATGTGTATTATGAGTTGGCAATTGTAGATTATTTATCTGGCTGCTCATTAAATTAATTTAGCATTATTATATACTGAATTATAATTAACATGTGCTTTAGGTTATATTATGTCTTATTTCCAACAATGATAATGTAAGAGAATTACCTGAGTTGGCATTCAAATGATGTTTAGATAACATCTGTGATTAGCAGTAGCATTTATGGTATTCTTAATTTTGTGATTTCCTTATTTGAAAGTAGTGTACTTTATTAGCTACTTTATTTGTACTTGTGACAAACAAGTCAACCATTTCCGCTTAAGAGAAGAAGGTTTTAATTTTTACATTTTCATGGTGGGAAGACAGGAGATAATGAATTTGGTAACACTGCATCTGCAATAAGCAAGCAGAGGAACACTACTTCTTTTTTGTTTGTTTGTTTGCTTAAAATTTATTTATTTTTAATTAATTATAGTGAATAAACTATAATTGTATTCCCTTCCTGCTTCCCCTCCCAATCCCACCGTTCCTCCATCTTATTGAATCTATTGGTCAGCATATAATAAAATTGATTTAAAATTCTAAACTGATTTACAAGAGTAAATAGAAAAAAAAATTAAGAACATTACTTATTAATGGTCCTAGGTGCAACCTTACCAGGCCACAGAGAAAGACAATGCAGCCACTCCTGATGAGACCTGATAGACTAGAATAAGATGGAAGGGGAAAAGGACTGTCCCTATCAGTGGACTGGGGGAGAGACATGGGTGGAGAAAAGGGAGGGGACTAATAACCAAAACTTCAGCAGAGTGTAGGGAATCATATGAATGAAGTGGGAGCTAGTATACCTAGAGGGGACAGGAGCTCCACAGGGACCAAATATATCAGGGCACAGGGGTCTTTTATGAGACTCTTTCTCCAGCAAAGGATCATGCATGGATATAACCTAAAAACCCTGCTCTGATGTAGCCCATGGTAGCTCAGTATCCAAGTGGGTTCCCTAGTAAGGGGAAAAGGGACTATTCCTGACATGAACTCAATGGCAGGCTCTTTGATCCCCACCCCCACCCCCAGAGGGAGGAGCAGCCTTGCTAGGCCACAGATAAGGACATTGCAACCAGTCCTGAAGATACCTGATAGGCTAGGGTCAGATGGAAGGGAAGGAGGACCTCCCCTATCAGTGGACTTGGAAGAGGGCAGGGAGAAGATGAGAGAGGGAGGGTGGGATTGGGAGGGAAAGAGGGAGGTGGCTACAGCTGGTATACAAGTGAATGACCTGTGATTAAAATAAAATAGTAAAAAAAGAATTAAAAATGTAAAAAAGAAAAAAAAAAGAAAAGAAAGTGGGTGAGATGGGGAGAGTATGAGGGAGGGGGCTACAGCTGGGAAACAAAGTGAATAAACTGTAATTAATAAAAAATAAATACATTTTTAAAAAGAAAAAAAATTAAAATAAGACTGCCTCTGACATAATCTGGTTGGCCTGCTCTTTGATCACCTCCCCCTGAGGGGGGAGCAGCCTTACCAGGACACAGTAGTTGACAACACAGCCACTCGTGATGTGACCTGATAGTCTAAGATCAGAAGGAAGGAGAAGAGGACCTCCCTTATCAGTGACCTTGGGGAGGGGCATGGGTGAAGAAGGGGGAGGGAGGGTGGGATTAGGAGGGGAGGAGGGAGGGGCTTATGGGGGTATACAAAGTGAATAAAGTGTAATTAATAATAAAATTAAAAAATGCTTATTTATTGAGTTGGTGGTCTATTAAGACAGGTGTTTCTCTGGAGCCTAAAAATTTCATGAAGGTTTTGATCTATTAAGTTCCAGGCTGTTTTTGAACTCACGATCCTTTTAGTTAGATTTCAGAGTTTTGTGATAGATAAGTTTGTTCCCCTATGCCTGGAAAGTATATGGTTTTACTATATATATTTTGGTATGCTAAAACAGTACTTAAATAGGTGGCATTATCATCTAGATATCAAATAAAGAAATGCAATCATAAAGTGATAAAATATATTACTGAAAAACATGTATAGAAAAAAAGGAAAAACCTTGAAGAAAAACATCTTTCCAAAATGAATATTTGATTGGTTCCTCTTTTAAGCATCGTATTTGTTAATGTAATAAAGATAATTTTCACTCAGAGTTAATAAAAGGAATGCCTATTAGATATATGTAGATAAGAAGATCATGTCTATCAATATATATATATATGTTTATATATACATATACATTAAAATATACATGTCTATAAGCACTTGCATGTACTGATTAATTTGATTGTAATAAATTTCACTTTCCAATATAAAACAATTGCACTGTAGCAAATTAAATTTGTTAAATGAGTTAGAATATTGTATTTATGAAATGAAAATATAGAGCTGCAATTGATGTGCTGACAGCATGAGGGCAACCTAAGATCACAGATTCTGTAATTAAGTCACCTTTGCTGGGTTTTGAGTATATAACTTCGGCACGTTGTATTAGAATTCGAGAATGTCATCCTCCTATAATTGAGAGATAAATTATTATTGTAAACAGATTTTATGTGACAGTATGTGCTTCTATTCATATCACTTTGCTGTTCTATTTATTTTCATAAATTTTCCTACATAATAGCAATAAAATATAAGATACATTTTGGAATTTTTTGTTTAATATTATGCTCAGATGCCTGTTAAATTAGGTAAATTAGCTTTTCATTTTTAACATATTTATCAAAATTGCATACATGACTATTGTATCTATATCATTTTCACCTCTCCTCCTCTCTCATCGCCTTTTTCTATGGTCATCCCACCTCTACTTAAGTTATTGACCTCTTCAATTATTATTGTTACAAACATAAATATTTGCACACACACACACACATATATATATATATACATATATATATATATACATATATATATATACATATATATATATACAATGAATAAATAAACTTCTGAACTCTTTTATTCTTGCTATGTGATTAGGGCATATGTTTATGAGTTCCAGGGCAAAGAACTGAGACTATAACACCTATGAAACCACTCATCCTTGTGAAACACAGAATCCCTTCCTCGGCAGCCATTAATTGCCGCAGTCCCTTATGCATGGGTATTCATGTTTAAATCATTTTTGAAGCTACACTAACATTTGTGTTTGCTTTAAGTATAAAGTCATTTTTTAAACTCCGATTAAATATTCATACAACTAACAACAGAACGAAGAGAAAATGTAAATAACAGAACACAAACGTGGTAATCAGTCATAACAAAAGTATCAAATAAATAATTAAAATATTTCCTTAGTGCTGCATGAAGTGCTCAGTGTTTATGTTCATTCTGTGGAGCTAATATTGGTCATATCCCAAATTAATGCATGCATTTTCTCACTCTTCTACTCTCTCATTGTCACTAAAATTAAAAAAAAAAAAACTATTATAACTGATTCATGTTTTCAACACAAGATTACATCTAGATTTTGTCTGTGATAAAAGGGTCAAACATACTAAATATGTACAAAACAAATTTTATTCTGATGTTTATATACTTAGCCAGTATATGCTTTTATTGAGTACTTTAATAGCAATATTAACATATATATTAGCAGTGCAATTATATACACAATTTGCATATTAATTTTAAGTTCAGGAACTTTTGTATATTATTTGATACTTTCATTGTGCAAAACTTGCTATCATTATTTCAAACTAGGTGTGTAAGGTAGGTATTATATTTCATTCACAACAAAGAAAATTGAATATGTTATGTTCCCTTATGGAATAATAGACAGTGACACTTATGTTCTAGTCAAAGAAAGAAGTTTTATTCTTAAGGGTGGAAAAATCCAGAATTATTACTGATGTTATAAAATATTCAATTTTAGTATATTCAGAAGCCAAAAAATGCTACATCATAAAGTAAAGACAGTTGCTCAAAAATGTTCATAGTAGCTTTATTCATAATAGCCAGAAGGTGGAAACAGCCTAGATGTCCCAGTACATTTAAACAATGGAATACTACTGAGCATTTAAAAACAAGGAAATTATGAAATTTGAAGTTATGCCAATGGAACTATAAAAGTTAATCCTGAGTGAGGTAACCCAGACCCAGAAAGACACACTGCTTTAAACACACTTATTAACAGATTTTAGTAATATAGTATAGCATAAGACATACTGCAATGCACAAACTCCAAAAAGGTAACTCTGATAGGCATCTTAGGCTTCATGTTGGCCTGCTAGTTAAGGGACAAGGGGATATCTATGACACAGACTATGTTGCCTGGTTTTTTATCATTTCCCCTTGATGATGCTTCCCCAACAGACCACAAGGAAGGAAGATGAACTAGTCCTCATGGGAATAGGTGGCCTCATGAAACTAAAAAAATGTTCTGTAAAGCAAAGTACACTGTCATCAGAACAAAATGACAGCCGCAGACTGGGAAAGGAACTTCACCACCCCTATATCTGACAGAGAGCTAATACCCAGAATATATGAAGAACTGAAGAAGTTAAACACCAACAAACCAAGTAACCCAATTAAAAATGGGGTACAAAGCTAAAGAGAGAATTCTCAATGGCAGGATATCAAATTGCAGAGAGACACTTAAATAAATGATCAACATCCTTAGTTATTCAGGAAAAGCAATTGAAAATGACCCTGGGATTTCACCACACACCCATCAGAATGGCTAAGACCAAAAAACTCAAGTGATGATGCATGCTGGAGAGGTTGTAGAGAAAGGGGAGCACTCCTCCATTGCTGATAGGAATGTAGCCTTATACAAGAATTTTGGAAATCAATTTGGAGCTTTCCCAGAAAGCTCAAGATCCAGTATATCACTCCTAGGCATATGCCCAATATAATGACCCATCATTCAATAAGGACATTTGCTCAACCAATGTTCCTAACAGCTTTATTTGTAATAGCCAGAATCTGGAAACAACCTAGATGTCCATAAATTGAGGATTGGATACAGAAAGTGTGATTCATTTACAAAATGGAATACTACTCAGATATAAAAAAACAAAGAAACTGTGAAATTTGCAGGGAAATGGTGGGAACTAGAAAAGATCATCCTGACTGAGGTAACCCAGAAGCAGAAAGACACTCATGGTATATACTCATAAGTGGATATTAGCCATATAATATAGGCTAAACATAATAAAATCTGTCATCCTAAAGAAGCAAGGAGGACCCTAGGGAAGATCCTTAATCCTCATTCAAAAGGGCAAACAGGATAGACATTGAAGTGGGAAAAGGCAGGGAACAAGAGGGGAGACTTCCACAGAGATCCTCTGAACAATTCTACTCACCAGAGTATAAAGGAGATACTGACACTTGTAGCTAAACTCTGGGCAGAGTGCAGGAATCCTTATGGAAGAAGAGGGAGATAGAAAGAACTGGGGGGACAGGAACTCCACAAGGAGAACAACAGAGCCAAAAAACCTGGGACCAGGTGGTTCTGCAGAGACAGATACTCAAACCAAGGTTCATGCTTGAAAAGGACTTAGACCCTGCTTAGGAGAAACCCACTGGCTGCTCAGTTTCCAATTGGGTTCTCTAGTAAGGGGAACCCTGGCTGTCTCTGATAAGAATTCAGTGGCTGGCTCTTTATCACCTACCCCTGGGCAGGTGGGTGCATCCTTTTCTGGCCACAGAGGAAGATGATGCAGCCAGCCTTGATGAGCCTTGATAAGCTAGGGTCAGATAGAATGGGAGGAGGTCCTCCCCTATCAGGAGGCTAGGGAAATAGCATAGGGGAAGAAGAGGAAGGATGGTGGAACAGGGAGGAGAGGAGGGCAGGGCTTCATCAGGATACAAAGTGAACATATTGAAATAAATAATTAAAAATAGATGTGCTGGTGTGCCTTGGTGGTGGAGGGGGGAGTTCACTTATTCTGAGGAATATGAGAGGGGTTCTGGAGGGAGGGTGGGACTGGGAGAAGATGAGGGAGGGGCCTATGACCAAGATGCAAATTGAATTAGGTAATAAAAAAAAGAAGAAAAATAGAGGCATATTTAAAATTATTTAGAAAGTCAGCTGAAATTGGGGAATCACTGTTGCAACTTCACCATGGAAGATCTAGAGATCAGATAGTTCCAAAAGCTGTTTCTCAATGGCATAATTAACATCTTGACTGAAATATTAATTATCTACTTCTTGGCTGTGGAGAGAGGTCTCTTGTTGGAAAAACAAACCAAACAAAACAAGAACCTCCCCCCCCAAAAAAAATAACAAACAGAACACAAATGCAGAAGACCAATGACATCTCTAGAGTTGCTAATCTTGATGCTCCTTTCCTGAAATTATTGTCGTGTTTTTATCTTCATGCAGTCCTTAATATATAAGAGCTGGATAATTCTAGTGAAATATACTCTTCCACAAATTTATACACAATCTCTAACATATAAGTTGTATGCGTTCATAAATTTTGTTAGTTTCATAAGCAGTTGATGCCTAGTAGCTTTCATAAAACAAAGAGTTCTCTCTTCCCTTCCTTTATTTACTAGCAGGTAAATTTCACGTGAATAATTGTGTTTGCTTTTACAAAAACAAGAATAAACTTTGTATACAAAAATAATAGCCTCAAATTTGTAGGGAACTATGCACATACAACCCACCATTGTAGATAAAGCTATAAAATCCTCGTAGAATACCTATCTTTATATTGAAGACTATTTTAGAGATTTGAGAAATACATGTAATTTAGATTTCCCCCTTTTATCCCTTTTGCCGTATTATGTGGTTTCTTATTTGAGGAAGTATAACATCCAAGTAATAGACATTCTAAATTATTGTGATATTCTTTCTGGAGACCTACATAAGTTACATTCTCCCTGCAGCTTTATTTTCAAACTTTCAGCTCATAATAGCAATCCCCTTCAACACCACGTGGAAACTGACTGATGGGGAGCATTGTTTCACAATCTTTTTGAGGCAGTTGTCATGAGACTTTCAGTCTAAAAGAGGTCTTTGTAAGTAAAGGGTTGAATAGTATGAAAAGCAGTCTATACAGGCTCTAAGTATTCCTGGGGGTTGTTCCTGCTCTTTAAACCTTGACAAATGAAAATTATTTCAAAAGAAAATGATTACCAACATTGTACATTTCTCTCTGAAAGAACAGTAGACTACACATTGAGATAAAGGTCAACCATGGCTACTGGTGAAATCTCCAGGAGCCAGGAACTCAAGAAAATTGTTGCCACAGAAGGGAAAAAAAAAATACGTCTCACAAAATCTTTCACAGCCCTTGTATAGAAGAGAGCTCAAACTATTAAGCAAAGAGAAACACTAATAATACTCTACCAATTGTCCCTAGAGTGAATGAACAAAAAGTTAGGCTAGCGCTATCTTTGAACATGGGGAGATCTTTTGTGACTATCTTGAAAAGGTTTACAGTGTCGAAGTGTATTTTATGAGTAACTCGGACGTAATGCTCAGGGAGATAATTTCTGACAGCTTTGTGCTTGGCAAGTCTTTGTGAGAGGAGCCTTGTCTTTAAAACTGTACAAATACATCCTCAACTGCTTCTGAACCCTCCAAAGAGGTAATGTTTACAATGTTTGTTCAATATTTTCTTCTTCTCATATTGTCTACAATTTATTCTATAGGTAATTACCTTCTTATTCCTATTATAGAGTTCACATATCAGATCTTTGACTATGTGTGTTTGTATGTTTTTCTCTCTGTTTTTATGAATGTCTGTGTGTTTATGAGGTTGTGTGTACAAATTAATGATATTATGATAACTGTTTTAAAAATATACCAGTCAGTTAAAATTCAGACAATAAAATTTGATGAATTAAAGTATTACATAAGAATTATGTAAAGGCATAACAGATTTAATACATTTCTATATAGTAAGGAATTGATAAAATAATTAAAAATGTGGTTTGCTTGATAAACAGTTTATTGTCTGTGAGGGTAGTTCAGATAGTGGAGTGCCTCCTGTGTTTAAAATTCCATGGCCTGTGCAAAAATCTGCATGCACCAACACATATTTGTAACAGCTGTTTGGGGAAGGAAAATTTGGTAGATCTCTGAAAAACACTTGCTAGTTTGTCTAGTCATACCCATGTGCTCTGGCTTCAGTGAAAAAGCCCTGTCTCAAACAGTAAAGTAGGAATTTCTGAGGAACGAACTGTTTTTGATCTCTGGCCTTGCATGTATTATGCATACATGTGCCTGCACACTGCAAACTTACATGCACATGTGAATATTCATACACATCCAGACACAGGCTCACAGAAATACACACACACACACACACACACACACACACACAC
>REGO01000339.1:1064221-1076121 GCA_010120015.1 Rhombomys opimus
GAGGAGAGGAGAGGAGAGGAGAGGAGAGGAGAGAGGAAGAGGGGAGAGGAAGAGGGAGAGGAGGATAGGGAGAAAAGGGAGAAGGAGAGGAGGGAGAGGAGGGAGAGGGAAGACGGGAAAGAAAAGGGGAGAGGGGAGAGAGGAGAGGGGAGAAGAGTGGGGGAAGAGTGGGGGGGGAGCAACAAAACAAAAAATTCTGGGCCAAGGGTGTCTTTTCTGAGACAGATACTCTGACCAAGGACCATCCATGGAGACAACCTAAAATACATGCACAGATGTAGCCCATGGCAGCTCAGTCTCCAAGTGTGTACCCTAGTAAGGGGAACAGGGACTGTCTCTGACAGGAACTCAGTGGCTGGCTCTTTGATCATCTCCCCCCAAGGGAGGAGCAGCCTTACCAGGCCACAGAGGAAAACAATACAGCCAGTCCTGATGAGACACGACAGGCTAGGGTCAGAGGAGGAGGACCTCTCCTATCAGTGGACTAGGAAAGGAACATAAGGGGAAAAGAGGGAGGGTTGGTGGGATTGGGAGGGGTGAAGAAGGGGGCCACAGCTGAGATACAAAGTGAATAAACTGCAATAAATAAAAAAATAAATTAAGAAAGGACCAAACTATTAATGTTAAAGTAAAGTTAATATAATTTTAAAAAGTGTGCTGCCACACCCTGGCTTCTCAGGAAATTTAATTAGGTAAAACTCAAGCAGAAATGCATTTTAAAATATCACATTTTACTTTGAGTAGTTAAGTTTATTTTGAATAGTTGCATTTATTCGAATGTCTTGCTAAGAGCTCTTTTCATTATCGTATGTGGGCATTTCCCCTCCCATTTGAAATGGATGTGTAAGTAGGCTAACGTGTGTAAAGTTCCAGATGACAACGCTGATTGTTTTCCTATATTTCCTTGCACCCAAATTTTAAAGGCAAATTCTCTCCCTGCATCTGGAGTTTTCTGACTCAGAAAGAGAGACTGACCAGCGCTTTCAGGGATTCTCCTGTTGTACTCCCCCAAAGCTGAGGTTACTTGTTCTGATTACACCTGGCTTTTTTTTGTTTTGTTTTGTTTTTTGTTTTTTGTTTTTTGTTCAGAGGGTGGCTTTTTAATCAAGCAAATGTTCACATTGTTTTCCATAATAGTACAGAAACTTCATCATTGACGGAAAAGTCCAATCCGCGTGCACAGTTGCTTTTATATTTACCTTCTTAAAAACATACTCCACTGCTGGTGGGAATGTAAACTGGTACAACCACTCTGGAAAGCTATCTGGCGCTTTCTAAGACAATTAGGAATAGTGCTTCCTCAAGACCCAGCTATACCACTGCTAGGTATATACCCAAAGCTGGCTCAAGTACACAAAAGGGATACTTGTTCAACCATGTTTATAGCAGCTTTATTTGTAATAGCCAGAACCTGGAAACAACCCAGATGTCCATCAACGGAAGAATGGGTACAGAAATTATGGTATTTCTACACAATGGAATACTACTCAGCAATCAAAAAGGAGGAAATCATGAAATTTGCAGGCAAATGGTGGGATTTAGAAAACATCATTCTGAGCGAAATATCCCAGAAGGAGAAAGACAAACACGGTATATACTCACTTATATAGACCTATAAGATATGATAAACATAATGAAATCTATACACCTAAAAAAAGACAATCAAGAGAGCAGACAGGGGGTAAGAGGATCAATCCTCATTTAGAAAGACAGATGGGACGTGCATTGAACGCATGACAGGGGTCTACTGAGCGCATCTGAAAGCCTCTAACTAGCAGTGTTTTCAAAGCAAAGACTCATGACCAAACCTTTGGCAGAGTACAGGGAATCATAAGAAAGAAGGGGAGTTAGTCTGATGGGGAAAGGATAGGAGCTCCACAAAGACCAAATATATCTGGGCATAGGGTCTTTTCTGAAACTGACATTCAACCAAGGACCATGTATGGATATAACCTAGAACCTCTGCTAATATGTAGCCTGTGGTAGCTCAGTAACCAATTGGTTTCCCAAAGTGAGGGGAACAAGGACTATTTCTAACAGGAACTCAATGAAGATACCTGATAAAACAGGATCAGATGAATGGGGGGAGGTCCCCCCCTATCAGTGGACTTACACCTGGCTTTTATACTGGTGCTGAGCGTGAAAATGATGTCCTAATTCCTATCTGGCAAGATCTTTTCCTGCCGATCTACCTCTTCAGACCCCTGACGCAAAAACCCTTATTTTGCTTTATACACACACACTTTTATTACTCTTGAAAAAGAGTGTTTGTAAAAGCCCTTCTCAGAAGCAGTGAATTTATATTTGAAGAATTCAGAAACAGTCGTTTGACAAAGAAAGCTTAAACAGTCCTGACTCTAACTGCAACCTTCTCAAATCCATTCCAATTGATGAACACCACCTGTGGCATTCTAATTCATAGCAGCAGGCAATGATTTCCCTTAGCTACCGATTACCAGTAATTATTCCCAAGACAGACTATTAGATATGGCTTGTGAACAGCCCAGTTGTAAATCTGAAAAAAAATTAATTCTAATATTTCCTCTGAGATTCATTTGTAGTTTGCACATTCATAAATCAATAGAATTCATTTTAAAAACATGGCATAAGTTACTTTTGAAAAGTCATGAAATTATGTAAACTTTTAGGAAAATTTTAGGCTTCTATGACTATATTAAAAAAAATAAAAATTTGTAACTCCAGATGACAAGATAATAGGAGGCATTTGATATTCAGCTATGGTTGTACTGCCTATGCTACAATTATGCTTAAACCCTTACAGTAAGCATGTATGTTAAAGATTAAAAATCTTTATTATTTGCAGTTATATATAAGCATCATTGAAAAAAATGAAATGAATTTATCAGCAAGTTGCAAGTTCTAAAACTTATACGAAAGACAATGAAATCCTGGAGCTGTGGCAAGAGCACTGACGCTAACAGAGTTTGTGATTCTATTTCCATCTGAAATCTCTCTTCTGTTGAGTCTCCTCAAGTCGTTGCCCATGCTCCCTCCTTTTTTATTGATCTGGAGGTGTGTATATACGAGAGTGTACAAGCAGCTGTAATAGGGCCTTTCTAGAGGGTAAACAATTGTTGGTTGGCTGGGGATAGAGCTCAACCCCTTCCTTTGTGGTGATTCAGGAACAGGAATACACTGCAAGTAAGGGAAAGTGATCCATTTTTTTCTGAGCCGCTGGAGCCTGGTCGGTTCATCAGTGTGTAGATGGATGAAGATAATGATTCCTCTCTTTGAATGTTTCAGTATTAAACAATTCAACAGTGCGAGTGGGATCCAGCCAAGCCATTCTTCATGCCTGAAAAGTCTCACTGACCCAATGCCTGCATCTCTTTCCCTCTCACAAGAAGGGTTCCGAGATATACCTTGGTTTTTCATATGGTATTGAGATGTAGCTTGGTTAAGTGCCTTTAATTCATACTTTGAGAATACAGTTAGATGCAATTAATGCAAATATTAGTGATTATAGATTATAACACTATCATATTAAAGCTATATTGATATCCTTTCATTAACTATGTTTCTATATAATATGTGCTTACTGATGCTTTGTGTTATATTATACAAAAATAATAGATTTCTGCAAGTTATTAATCCTGATATTTAAGAAGTAACTTAAGGAAAACTTTGATTTTTAAATTTGATTTCAATAAAATTTATATTGAAAGTTTTTGATTGTTTTTTGCATTATTTATCTAAAAATTTTAATATACAACTCTTAAATATTTTAATTAGATCTTATATTCACTTACAGTGTAGAGTACATTTTGAAATGTACATACACTGAAGACTGAATCAATTATTTCAAACATATTTCTTCATGTATAAATTTACATTTTATGTGTAAATAATTTTATATATAGTATATATTCTTATAGACATGTACACTGTGTTTATTTCTCATATTATGCAGTACATTTCATGACTTTAATACTTTTTTTTCCAAATAAAATCATGCTTGTTGGTATACTGCTTCCCAAGCCACTGGTACTTACCATTCAACATTTTCCTTGGGTTCAAGGTTTATTTTTCTTATGACCACAGTATTCCACATGGTGTAATTTCTTTGAAATTCACTTGTTATCCAAATGAAATATTTCTCATATTTTTTAGGACTAAATCGTGTTTTCTTTGTGTATGTTTCCCCCTAGGTGTTTTAAAAACTTATTATCTTATACATATTTTCGTTAATACTACAAATATTACTTTAAAAATACAGCGGTATTTTGATGCATTTTTATCATCATGGCTTTGCAATTTGTGGATTTGTAACTATATATCTAATATCTGGCTAATTAGAGCATATTATAATTCTATTCTTATTCTCCTTAGTGTCAATGACATTATTTTCCATACAGTTTATGTTCATTTAACTGTCCATTTAGTCTTTAAAGAGGCTTCATTTCCTTTAGATAGTTTCCTAGTGTTTATTTTGATGTTCACTGTTTGGACAATGCTGAATTAAATCTTTCTGAGTTTGTCTTTCACAGTGAGGTGTTATGTTTTCATTGTTTATGCAGCTAATGGCCTTTGGGTGTCTTCTGTTGAGAAAGGGATACTTTAAATCTAAGTTGGATTGTTATATTTCTCAAATTGGAATTGTTTTGTTAAGATTATGAATATTAATCTTATAAGAGATACATTGAAAATATGTTCTGTAATTTCTAAGGATTTATTTTTTATCTTTATTGTCTGCTTTCTTAGCTGTAGTGATATTTTCTAGTTTTAAGACAATCCAATTTCTCCATATTTGCTTTGCTGCCTTTACAACATTACTTCTTGTTGAGACTATGAATGAATTTATATGCAAGGAAGCTGTAGATACATAAGTATTTCTGCAAACAAAGTTTTCCATAGTGTATTAAGTTTATTCACTTGCTCTTAGATAAAAGTATTTGTAATTTTCTGATTGTTCTATAATTGTGTAACTTTGATTTCTTGCTTTTAACTTTCTGTGTATATCCCATACTTTTTGCCTGGTTCTCATTATGTGACTTGCAATATATTCTTAGTGTTACATAACTCTTTTAAGAATAAGGCACTTTAACTCTTACTACCATCTATGATCTAACTCTATTATACATTTCATATTGTATTTAACTCAAAAAATGTTATTTTGAAACACTATTTTAGTTGTGTTGCACAAGCAAAATATATAATATCTTAGAATTATGTTATCATAACACACTATTTTGAATATATTTGTGCATATACTTACGTACATGTTTTGGATATATTTATGTTTTATATTACAAAATAAAAACACACCATTTTACTTGATAAAACTGTTTTGAATTTTTTTATAAGACATTATTGGTAACAGTCAATTTTTGCTAATTTTAGTTAGTAAAATCAGAAGGACAGAGAGGAGGACCTCCCCTATCAGTGGACTTGGGGAGAGGCATGCTTGAAGAAAAGGGAGGGAGGGTGGGACCGGGAGGGGAGGAGGGAGGAGCTTATGGGTGAATACAAAGTGAATAAAGTGTAATTAATAAAATGAAATTAATAGTGTAATGAAATGAAATAAAAAAAACTAAACCAAAAATATATTTCATTTCCCACTTATCTCTGAAAAACCCTTCTGCAGGTTCAACATGGTTTCTGGCCATTTTTTTCCAAGAAATTTATATATGACATCTCATTCCTTTGTTATTCATTAAGCTCTCTCCAGAGGAATCCACTTTTAATGTGACTTGCTACTTGTACTGCTTTAAGTATATTTTTTTTTAGCTTCACAAAAGCTTGATTATGTTAGTATAGGGTTGTTTAGATTGATACTTACTATAAAACTTTGATATACTCAAACACACACAAATATACATGCATACACATCAAAATATAGTTATATAAATAAAACATATATGTTATATATAAATATATGTTGTTCTTATGCTTGGTCACCTTCAAAATTATTGTTCTCTTTGGTGTTTTAAATTCATTGATTAAATTTTAAACTCATACACTTTTATTCTATGTTATAAATTTAAGATAACTTTCTCTTTTGCTACTTGCATTAATCCTCATATTATTGGATTGTTTGTACTTATGTTGTTAATTACTTTATCTCCTTCTAAAATTTTATGTTTTCTTTTATTGGGAACCTTTTTGTATTCATATCTTTGCCTTTCCCTCCTTTCATTGCATTTTGTTGCTTTCTTTGCATTTGATTGGGCAGTTATTTGCTTCAGATCCTATGAACTACTTTAATTATGGAAAGCACATATTTATCTGGTAGTTTGGTTTATATCTGCTCAGTGGAGAAAGAAGCCTCCTATTCTTCATAATAGCAGGTATATAGATACTCTATAGCACTCTTTATTTTATTTTATTTTTCTTTTGAGTTACATTTTGTTAACTCTGTGTCCCAGCTGTATCCCACTCCCTCATTCCCTCCCCAACCCCACCCTCCCTCCCTGGTCTCCTCCCTGTTCCTTTCCAAGTCCACTTTAGGGGAGGACCTCCTCCCCTTTCATTTGACCCTGTTTTATCAGGTATCTTCAGGGCTGGCTGTAGAATCTTCCTCTGTGGCTTTTGCTCAAGCACACACAAGGACATTTGTTCAACCATGTTTGTAGCAGCTTTATTTGTAATAGCCAGAACTTGGAAACAACCCAGATGTCCATCAATGGAGGAATGGATACAGAAATTGTGGTATTTTTACACAATGGAATACTACTCAGCAATAATAAAAAAGGAGGACATCATGAAATTTGCAGGCAAGTGGTGGGATCTAGAAAAGATCTATTGCACTCTTCATAGAGCTAGGTATTGACACATATTTCAGGAAAGCAAAGTCATAATTAAAGTAAATATATGCTATTGTTACTGGGGTCTTCCACTTACTAGGGGTAATGTCTCTTGTGTGTGAAACAGAAAGCAGGCTTATTAATGAGGATCTACATATTTGTAGTTAGTTAGCAGGGCTCTGACTGTACACCCCACCTTCTTATATTAGCTAAGCTGTGGCATAACACAGAAAAACACACTGTGAGAGCCGGGTTCTAAAGCTAATAAATACAATAGATTTTATATTTATGGACATGGCATATGTGATATGGTCAAGTCAATGGAGTACAGGTGCTCTGTACCTCACACAGCAATTACTGATTACAGTTTTAAATATGAAAATTTACATTTATAAATTTAAATTACATTGGTGAAGGTGGACATTCCTTTCTCAGTGTAGATCAAAAGTTGTCAGTTCATGGAACGCATACATGAATAAAATACAGTAACTTATCCTTCTCTGAGGTTCCTAATGGGGTTACACTCTGGTCACCACTGCTGCTAAGTGTGCCAGAGGTTTGTGTAGACAATTCCACAAAGCAACGTGCTTTACCTTTGCATGTGACAGATTTCAGCAGCATAGATGCCTTTTATTGCTGCTAGCCATTGGTGCCTCAAGTTCGGTATGTCTCTCACTATCCTTAAGATGAGGCTGGGCTCTTTTCTGTTTTAATGCTCCATTGTCATACTAAAAATACTTTAATGGATGGATAGGTTCTCTGTGACTATTTAACTTGTGAATGACTATTTTATTATTTGTTGCTATCAGTATTTTAAATATTTTAAGGTATATTAATAAAATTATAGACATAGTTAATTTTATATTTGGTAATATATCTTTGAAATAATTTGAGGTACAATTGTAATAGATTTTATCTAGATAATTATATTTAAAATTGAGCATTTGTTTTGTATCAATGTTAAATTTATTCATTATTAATTATTAGGCATACTCTCCCTTTCAAATATATATTTAAATATGTATAAGTGAAATATTTCATCTAAAATTTTTTGTAATTCACTTTTTGAACCACAAAAATAACCAAATTTATTTGTATTTGTATTATTTTGTAATAAAACCTTATCTGTTCTTATAAATATTCATAGTGAACTGTTCTGATTACAAGTGTTTTAAGTTTTGTTATCTAAATGCAGGTACTATTTCTAATGAAGTTTTCCTGCAATGCTAATTGATTGGCCACAAGCCAGAGTGCTTCATCTTCAAAAGGTCTATCTTCAAAGCCTTACACAAAGGAAAAGCCAGCTGATATGAGGGGCAATCACGTTTACCATTGCATACAAAATTTGAGGCCACAGCAATTGACTGAATTAGGATTTCCTGAATAATGACTGAGAAACAAAGGAAAATGGCATTTATAATCTAAGATAAAATATTTTAAAAATCCAAAATACTAAGGAATTGATAAGTTCTTTGGGAGAAAACTGTATCTCCTTTAGGTATACTACTGATGTCCTAACTATTAATTTCTCATACAAGGGGGTAGTTTTGTTTCCATTAGAATGATCTAACTCATAAAAATTAGTCAAATTTCCTTTCCTAACTGAAATGAATAATGAATATTTATCATTTTATACCTCCCTGAACTCTCCATAATTCAGGACCTCTTATTGAATATTTTAATTTTAATTTCAAAATCGTAGTTGTTTGAGAAAATTCAGGAGGAGCATGACTTGCCTTTTAATATTTGATAATTGAGTTCATTATATAACAAATGATTTGTTTGAAATACACTATTTTCAAGTTATAGTCATTTAAAAAGATATAATTCGATACTTTTGAGAAAGTTAAGACATAGTAAATTCTATTATCTGATGCTGAACTATACAGGCTAACCTGTTAAACCTTAACATGGTTTTAGAAGATCCCTAAACAAAGGTTGGATTCTCCTAAATCTATTTTTTAAAATATTATTTGAAGCTTCAGTGAGAGCATATTTTATGAAAATAAAAGATAAAAGATATTCTCCACCCCTTTATTTAAGCAGGTGATGTCATTTTCAGTTTTCATCCAGAAGAAACCTTCAGTGCCTGCAAGGTGCCCCTCCCTCACACTGAAGGCTTCTACATTCTCTAGCACCCTGTCCCTCAAGGCACACTTCCAAGCACATGCATGGGCATACACTTGTTACATTAGTCCTGGACACGTGGACTTTCTTCCCCAGGTTCAACTGAAACACCAACACACACACTGAAATCACTGGACCTCTCTCATCTTTCCGAAGAATTCTCCAGACAACAGAGAAAGGCAGTACCAGTCTGAAGAGCAGAATCCAGGAATGAACAGTGAAGGTTACAGATAAGCAAATGACCAGAGGTCGGGAAAAGAACACATCCAACAAAAATGAGGACATCATGGCTTCACCAGCAACCTCCAAAATCAATGGACACTCCAATTCATCGGAAACACAGGAAAATGACTTTAAAAATATGCTTATCCAGTTATTAGATGCACATAAAGAGGAACCAAACAAATCTCTCAAATATGTTGCCACACAAATGGAAGCAAATAAAGAGAAAATAAACAAAGCTCTCAAAGAAACACAGGCAAATATACCCAAACAAATAGAGGCACAATTAGTGCCATATAGAGAGGAAACAAATAAAAAATTAGAGACCATCATAGAGCGACAGAAATCCACATTCAAACAGGTGAAGGAAATGGCATAAAAACAGAATTAGAATCAGTAAAGAAAACACAGAGAAAACCCTGGATCTGGAGAACTTGGAGAAAAGATCAGGAACCACAAAGGTAAGCATCACCAACGGAATACAAGAGATGAAAGAGGATATCTGGTGCTGAAAATACACTTGCAGAAACTGATACTCTCTCAAAGAAAAAGTAAAATCAGAAAAGTTCCAATCACAAAATATCCAAGAAATCAAGGATGTTATGAAAAGACAAAATCTAAGAATAATAGGAATTGATGAAAAAGAAGACTCCAGGCTTGAAGGTTCAGAAAATATTTTCAAGAGAACCATATAAGAAAATGTTCCCAACGTAAAGAAAGAGATGTCCATAAATATACAAGAGGCCTACAGAACACCAAATAGGCTAGACCAGAAAAGAAACACATCATGTCACATCATAATCAAAACATTAAATCTACAGAAGAAAAAAAAAGATATTACAAGCAGCAAGGGAAAAAGGCCAAGCAACATATGAAGGTAGACCTATCAGAATCACACTGGACTTCTCATCAGAAATTATGAAAGCCAGAAGGGCCTGGGCAAGTATCATGGAGACTCTAAAAAATCACAGATGTCAACCCAGACTACTATACCCTGCAAAGCTTTCAATCAACATAGATGGAGAAAACAAAATATTCCATGACAAAACTAAATTTATGTAATATCTACACAGCAAACCAACCCTACAGAAGATACTAGAAGGAAAACTCCAATCCAACAAAAAAACTTCACCCAAGAAAACAGGGCATACAGATAATATCCCAACAAAAATGAAAAGAAAACAAGCAATGAAACAGGGTTAGATCACCGGCTCCATTACAAGAGGAACTAACATGCATTGGTCACTATTATCTATCAATATCAATGGACTCAACTCACCAATAAAAAGACACAGGCTAACAGAATGGTTGTGGAAACAGGATCCAACATTTTGTTGCATCCAAGAAACACACCTATGCAACAAAGATAAACACTATCTCAGAGTAAAGGGCTGGAAAACTGTTTTTCAAGCAAATGGTTACAGAAAACAAGCGGGAGTAGCCATCCTAATATCTAATAAAATAGACTTTCATCCAAAGTTAATCAAAAAAAGATAAGGAGGACCACTATATTCTCATCAAAGGAAAAATCCACCAAGAGGACATCACAATCTTGAATATCTATGCCCCAAATACAAGGGCACCTACATTCGTAAATGAAACATTATTAAAGTTTAAATCATACATTGATCTAATACCTTAATAGTGGGAGACTTCAACACTCCACTCTCACCAAGGGACAGATCAACTAGACAGACACCAAATAGGGAAATAAAAGCACTCACAGAATCCCTAAATCAAATGGACATAATAGACGTCTACAGATCTTTTCACCCAAACTCAAAAGAGTACACCTTTTCAGCACCACATGAAACCTTCTCCAAAATAGACCATAAAGTGGGTCACAAAGCAAGCCTCAAAAGACACAAAAGGATTGAAATAATCCCTTGTATACTATCTGACCACCATGGACTAAAGCTGGACATCAACAACAACAGAAACAACAAAAAGCCGACACGCACATGGAAACTGAACAACTTACTACTCAATGACAGCTGGGTTAAGGAAGAAATAAAGAAAGAAATTAAAGACTTCCTAGAATTTAATGAAAATGAAGGCACAACATACCCAAATTTATGGGACACATTGAAAGCAGTGCTCAGAGGAAAATTTATAGCATTAAGTGCCTGTAAGAAGAAATTCATAATATCACATACAAACAACTTAATGCCCCAACTAAAAACCCTAGAAAAAAAAAAGAAGCAGATACTCCCAAGTGGAGCAGACGACGGCTGGAAATAATCAAACTCAGGGCTGAAATCAATCAATTAGAAACAAATAAAACTATCCAAAAAAACCAATGAAACAAAAAGCTGGTTCTTTGAGAAAATCAACAAGATAGACAAACCCTTAGCCAAACTAACTAAAAAGCAGAGAGAAACTATACAAATCAGCAAAATCAGAAATGAAAATGGGGACATAACTACAGACACTGAGGAAATCCAAACAATTATTAGGTCATACTACAAAAACCTATATGCCACAAAATTTGAAAATCTAAATCTAAGATAATTTTCTTGAAAGATTCCATCTACCAAAATTAAGCCAAGATCAGGTAGAAAGACTGAATAGCCCTATATCTCCCAAGGAAATTGAAGCAATCATTAACAGTCTCCCCTCCAAAAAAAAAACCCTGGATGAGATGGCTTCAGCGCAGAATTCTACAAGATCTTCTACTGAGCACATCTGAAAGACTCTAACTAGCAGTGTTTTCAAAGCAAAGACTCATGACCAAACCTTTGGCAGAGTACAGGGAATCATAAGAAAGAAGGGGAGTTAGTCTGATGG
>REGO01000339.1:1086365-1097666 GCA_010120015.1 Rhombomys opimus
TGATAAAAATAAAAATTAAAAAAAAGAAAAAAAAAGATAATCACTTAAAACAAAAAAAAAAAACAAAAAAAATAAAAAAATAAAAAAATATTAAAAAAACAAACAGGTTGATCAGTGGAATCAAATTGAAGGTTCTGACATAAATCCACATACCTATAGACACCTGAGTTTTGATTTTTAAAAAGACAAAAATATACAAAGGAAATAAGAAAGCATCTTGAAATGTCACTGATCTAAGTGGATGTAGGCATGGAGAAAAATGCAAATAGTTCCATATCCACCACCCTGCACAAAGTCAAGTTCAAGTGCATCAAAGACTTTAACGTAAAATCAGATAAACTTGATTCTAATGGGAGAGTGAAAAATAGCATTAAACACATTGCTACAGGAGAAGAAGTCCTGAACTGAATACCAATCACACAGGGACTAAGGCTAAAATTAATAAATGAGACTTTATGAAACTGAAAAGCTTCTGTAAGGCAAAGGACACTGTCAACAGGATGAAAAGGCAGCTATGAGACAGAAAATGACTTTCACCAACTTCACATCAGACAGAGAGCTAACATCCAAATTATATAAAGAAATCAAGAAAGACACCAACAAAGCAAATAACCCAATTAAAATATGGGGTACAGAACTATTAACAGAAAATTCCCAACAAAAGAATCTGTAGTGAACAAGAAGCTCTTAAAGAAATGTTCAACTTCCTTATTTGTCAGGAAAATGCAAAGCAAAATGACACTGAGATTCTATCTTACACCGGTCAAAGCGGCTAAAATAAAAAACACAAGTGACAGCTCTTGCTGGCGAGGAGAACCCTACTCTCCTGCTGGTGGGAGTGCAAACATGTACAACCACTTTGGAAATCAATCTGGAGGTTTCTTAGAACACTGGGAATAGTTCAACCTCAAGACCCAGATATACTATTTCTGGGCATATGCCTAAAATAATGTCCATCCTACCACAAGAACACTTGTTCAACTATGCTCATATTAGTCTCGTTAATAATAGCCTCAAATTCAAAGCAACCTAGATGTCCCTGAACTGAAGAATGGATAAAGAAAATCTGTTTCACTTATACACTGGAGTACTTACTACTCCATTGTTAAAAACAATAACATCATGAAATTGGCTGGCAAATAGCTGGAACTCTATTCTGAATGAGGTAACATAAACCCAGAAAGACAAACATGGTATGTATAATAGCTATAAAGTAAAGGACAATCATGCTACATTCAATAGACCCAGAGATACTAAATGACAAAGAAGCCTCAAGAAGGGACAAAGGAATTGACCTGGCAGGGAAAAATAGAATAGATCTTGTGGATGAACTGATGGTAGGTGGGAATGAGAAGAAAATTAACCAAGTGGTGGGGATAGAAAGAGTACTGGGAGGGATGACTGGAATTGGGGCCATTTTAAGAGCTAGGTAGTAACCCAGGGAGATGGAAATTTCCACTCGTCTACTGGGATGACCCTACCAAAGACTCCTAGTAATGGTGGTCACAGAGCCTGAACATCTTCTGTAACCACGCAAGGCTTCCACTTGACACACCAAGCCAGATACAAAAACCTTCAACCGACCTACATTTTTTCCCCCTGCACGATGTGCTGGAGTAAAGGAGGCACAGAAGTGAAAATGGTCAACCAATGATTGTTCCTACTTGAGACATTCCAGCAAGGGAGCCCATACCTGTAGAGAGCCGAGGTTCAGACGCCATTACAAGATGGCGCCGGCATCCAGTCTCTGTACTGGTAACAGCCTCTAAGAGCACATGTGCCGGTTGCAAAAGCGCGCCAAGCCACTGCCCTACCCTGGGCCGTCAGACGGGTATGAGTAAGCAGCCAATCAGGGTATGACACGTCACTTCACGTCACATCAGTGCGGTCGGGGCTTATTTAAGCAGCACCATTTTGGGGCCTGGGGTCTCCTCCTTTCATTGCGGGATAATAAAGCCTGCTGCAGAAGGATCCTGTCGTCCGTGTGCGTTCTTGCTGGCGAGATGGTTACGCGGGTCGCGACACATACCTGCCACTGCTTGAATGGGAAGCAACGAGGTATCTCAGAAACCTAGGACAGTTGAGACAAAGACACCCCAAGAAAACCCACCTAGCTAGAGCTTATGGAGGCTCACAGAGACTGAACTGACTATCAAGGAACCTGTGAATCTGACCTAGGTCCTCTGCATATATTGTATGGTTGTGTAGCTTTGTCTAATTGTGGGACACCTAACAATGGAGCACAAGCTGTCTCTGACTCTTTTGCCTGCTTTTGGGACCCTTTTCCTCCTATTGTGTTGCCTTCTCCAACCTTAGCATAAGAAGAATTGCCTAGTCATATTCCAACTAGTTATTCCATGTTTGATTGCTATCCCTCCAAGAACCATCCTTTTCTGAAAAGAAAAGAAAGAAGAATGAATCTGGCGAAGAGAAGACGTGGGAGGAAGAGGCTGAGAGGAAAAGAGGCAGAGGAGACTGCAGTTGAGATGTATGAAAGAAGAAAAAGACTATTTTTCTACAACATACAGATAGATAGTAAACAACATATTACTTAATGCTTACAAAATATTGTTTATATTCTATGGATATTTGGAAAAAGAGTTCAAGCTGATATAATATTTACTAGTAAATTTTTCTGGAGAAACTCCTCTATCCCCTTAATATTTAGAAATTGACATCATCAGTACAGACATATTTTTGAGTCCAAATACAATTTTGTGAAGAAATAGTAGATGTGTATGTTTTAAATTTCTTTGACATTTTAAAGTCACTGATATATTTTAGGTTGGACTTTTTAAAGTATTTTATCTCATAGGAATAAAACATACAATAAAACAATATAATTTGTCTCCAAAAATTATTCATTAAGAAATCCTTTATTTTATTGACAGAAACATATATAAAACAAAATGTGTTTATAGACTAGTAACTTTACTTCATAACACATTCTGTGTACATTATTTGTTACTTTATATTTTTATTTGCTTTGAAAGTAGTTTTTTTGTTCCATTTCCTTTTTTGAGAATAAAGTATAATTTATTAAACATAAAGGAAAGTTACATTCAGTTACTTTCTTTTTTTTATTTTTCATGTATACCTTGCTATCCTTGATTCTCTTTCCTTTCCTATCAGATCCTATGTTTTTCCTTCTTCCCCTACTTTTTTCAATTAAATTATTCATTCATTGTCCTATAGTCTATCAAATTCATTTCTTAGGTCCTCTTTTTATTCACTTTTTGTTTCTTGTCTTTTTTAATATTCGCAGCTTATACACACAACACCTGCTCGTGCATATACACATTTTTAAAAATTACACTCACTTCTTCTAAAGATTTTCCACATAGTTATTTAGCCAGTAGCTATCAAAAATGGCATTTCTTTCCTGTACTTATGAGCGTATGATTTCTTCCTGTCACCAGTAATTTGGCTTCCATTGGAACCAAAATATTTTAGAGCAAAGACCCAATATTAGACCAAAACATGAGTACTACCATCTTATTGATGTCTGACAAATCAATAGCATATTTCACACTTTGGGTGATCTTGAGAAAGGTAACTGGAGACACATTCATTTACTCATAAGTTTAAATGAACATTAAAAAAAACTAAAAAAATACTTATTTCCCTTATGATTGAGAACAACACAGGATGAATACAGTTTGAGATCATATAGATATAACAGATCTTTTGATAGTACTCAAACCAGTTCTAACTGCTTCAGAATCTAGGTTTCCTCAAATACTTCTGTGTCTAATTTTATTTTTTATTACAATTGCACAAATAATAAAATATGATGTTTAACAAATGAAACAAGGAAGGGAGCTAAAAATGGAGATGATTTTTCTTTCCAATTTAAAAAGTCTTTCAGGTGCATTGTTACATTTGGATTGGTGATGCCAACTTCTTTCATGGAGAACATGACAGGATATTTTAAATGTTAGAATGTACTGTAAAATTGAGTGAGTTAATGACTAATATTTACAGCACATTACAAGTGTAGACAAGTGTGCCTTTTTCTTTAACCTTCATTTTGTTTTTTTCTTTTCGGCATTGTACTAAGGATTTCTTCATTCCCATTCCTTCCTCCAAATTCTCCCATATATTTATCCATCCTTAATCTTTTATAAATATGTGTACTCTTTTTTAATTACTTGGTATTGCATGGATATGTATATAAACCTGAATTTTCCTAAATACAATTTGTTCAGTCTTTTTAATGTTTCACGGGTCGTCATTTAGTACTGGAAAACCAATTGATGTGTCATTCCTTGTGCTCCTATTCCATTTCCATCCTTTTGTGTAGTTTTGAGTAGGGCTGAGGACTCTTGGGCCTTTTTAAATCTATATTAGTGTCTATTGCTGTTGTCCTTCTCAGCTCACATTTGGGAAGTCATATTTTTAAATTTATGGACGTAGCTTCTAGAAATACTAGGAGAAACATTCTCACAACAAATTTACTCATATTCTGTCTCTTACAATTTTTTTAGTTCCCTCTTCCACAGTGTTCTGTGAACCTGAGGTGCAGAAGGGTTTGGAAATATTTATATTAGGACTGGACTTCACTACTCTGTAGTTTGATTGGTTTGGATTTTCTGGAATAATCCATGTATTTTGCAAAAACAAGTTTCCATGAGGAAGTGTGGAGACTAAATTTATCTATGTGTTAGATGGTTAAGGATTATACCGGTATAATGAAGAAGTGGTTTTAGCTTCTCCTTTAACATCTATGACTTCACTAGCACTGAGTAAGTACCGAGGCCTCCCCAATCAGATATGCTCTCCCTATTCTTGACCAAATCTTAAGTTTATTTGGAGAATTCTTAGATCACACAAAGGCACAGATGCCACTGCTCTCCTAGTAGAATTATCATGCTATGCCATTTTTTATGTGTTTCATAGCCATTTAGCTAGGTAGGACTTTTGGTTGCTTCTCTTCTTTGGAAGCTTTCATGATGCCTTCTGTAACATGAAAGCTACTCCCAAGGCAGGCAGCATTCAGATCAGTTCCAACTCAGGCATCTCTGGGCTCTGTTTATGAAGTACATGGTACCTGTAGCCATAGAGACTTGCTTTGAGATAGGGTGTTGTAAAGGGCTGATTAGATTGTTATAGGTAATAATTAGACATATTAATAATATGCCAGTGCCAAGGACAGTTGTACTTCATAAATAAACAACTGATGAAATGCTCAGTATAGGGTTTATACTGTTCTTCTGATTCAACACCTCTAAGTTTTCCTCTGCTTGTTTCTCTTTACTGTAATTCATTTTTTCCCTTTATCTAAGTCTTTCCAAATTTCACTCCTCACTCTCTCCATTACTTTCTTTCCCTTGATTCCTCTACCATGAACTGCAACAGTAAGAAAGCATCTTCAGATATACTCTTATTCCTGGACTTTCCATCCACCAGAGTAGTATACCAAGTTAAGTTTTATCCTTAGTATCTTAAACAGCTCATGATATTTTGTCATTTTTCACCAAAACAAAGCAATACAAGGACTTTAAACCGTATGTAATTCACTACTGTTTTTGAATACACTATAAGTGACAAATTAGTGTTGAAAATCCCTTTTTTTCTAAATACATGAATTTATTAGTGACATGGAAAATATTTTTCTATTGATTCACATTTTTATTAATTTGTATAGTGCATTTTAGCCATGCTCACTTCCATTTTCCTTTCTGACTCCCTCACTCTCCTGGTGGAGTACTACAGGTATTCTATTGCTTGTCATCATTGATTATCTTTCTAAAGGTCTATTTTAATTTTTATTTAGATTTATTTAATGTGCTGGGTATTTTATTTTTATGCATGTCTGCATACCACATGATATTTGTTGCCCAACAAGCTTATAAAACTTGCGTTGGATCTGCTGGAACTAGTGTTGTGTATGGTTGTACACCCCTGTGGGCATAGTGGGGATTGAGCCTCAGTCTTCTGCAAGTAAAAATGCTCCTCATGACTGAGAAGCTCCTCAGAGGCCGTTTTTCAAAATCTTTTTTTTTTTAAGTTTATTCAATTTGTGTGCTGGCTGTGATCCCCCTCCCCTTGTCTTGTCCTAATCCTACCCTCCCTCTCCCTGTGCCCCTCCCCTAGTCCACTGATAGGGAAGGTCCTTCTCCCCTTCTATCTCACCCCAGCCTATCAGGTCTTAATGGGACTGGTTGCATTATATTCCTCTGTGGCCTGGTAAGATTTCACTCTCTAGTGGAAGGTGATCAGAGAGCCTGTCACTGAGTTCACGCCACAGAAATTCCCTGCTCCCCTTAACTGGAAGCCTGCTTGGAGTCTGAGTCTGTGCATACATCTGAGTCCCCTGATAGGAGAGAACCTCCTCCTCTTCTATCTGAACCTAGCCTATCAGGTTTCATCAAGACTGGCTGCATCATCTTTCTCTGTGGCCTGGCAAGGCTGCTTCCTCCTCAGGGGGTGGTGATCAAAGAGCCAGCCACTGAGTTCATGTCAGAGACATTCCTTGTTCCCCTTACTAGGGAAACTGAACTGCCATGGGGTACATCTGTGCAGGTTCTAGGTTATCTCCATTAAATGGTCCTTGGTTGGAGTATTTGTCTTTGAAGGTCTCCCTGGGCCCAGTAGTTTTTGGCTCCATTGGTCTCCTTTTGGAGCTTCTGTCCCCTCCAGGTCTTTCTATCTCTCTTCTTCTTCCATAAGATTCCCTGTACTCTGCCCAAAGTTTTGGTTATGAGTCTCAGAATGTGCTTCGATACCCTGCTGGACAGAGTCTTTTAGAGTCCCTCTGTGGAAGGCTCCTGTCCTGTTCCCTGTATTGGGAACATATGACCAATACTTTAAAATTAAGAAAAGAAACCAAATATGTAATGAAGCAAAATAGATAGGATAAATTATGTTGATTAATTTTCTAAGTTATTATAATATTTCTGGTAGGACAATATATAGGTATATAATTTCAATTAGTATTCAAGTATCAAAATGTTACTGATAGGACCAAATATATGTACTAATGGCTTACTATATCACCTAGAAGATAGAGACTGTTCAGAATTATACTAAATACTATTCAAATATTTTACACAGTTATATAAACAAAAACATAAAATATGGACTTACATACTTACAATATTAGAAGTGACATGTTTCACTATTATGGAATCAAACTAAATTTAAATAAACAAACTTCTTAATTTCAAAAACAGTAACATTAAATGGAAACTTTAATCAGCCTCATCCCAAAGCCCATGAATTTTTGGAGTCAGTAATTATGTTTGGTAGGGAAGATATTAAAGGAAAACTCTAAACTTGGTTAGATTTTATTAGAATAGAGTTTAGTGAAATAAAAAAAAATATAAGTGGGTGAGTTAATGTTCCAATGAAGGGTAGTCAAGACTGGAAAGACATAAAAAACACATTAAAACTGTGATCAATAAACCAGAGAAGCATTATGTTTACAGGAGCAATTACATTAGGGCAGAAATAATTTCAAAGTTATTTTAGGAAATTTCAGCCTCTCTTTCCAGTCAGGCATGACTGTTAAAAAGAGTAGTGTCATCTCCTCAGATTATAACGTGAATATTGTAATGCAATCCACACTTGCTTTTTGTTTCTCAGTTCATCTATTGGATATATGTATATAATACTTAGCAAAAGCTTAAAATTAATATTTATAATCTTTTGTGTATTCTCAAAGACAGTATAAAATTTTGTTGTAAGCATTTGTGATTTTTCTCTAAAAAGTGCATACACACCCCACACTAATTATATATAATTATATATGTATAAATATATGTATATATAATTAGTAGTTTTTGCTCCTCAAGACAGAATTCATCTTTAACCAGTGAACTGAAAAGACATTGAACTAAATGATCTCAGCAAACATGTTCTTCAGGTTTCAGCATGTTGGTTCTTACTTGATATCTAAAATAATTATAATTTTTCCATTTTGTGAGATGTTAAATCACATAGAAATGTTATTTCTTCTTTGTGTTACATTTTATTCTGCTAGAAAAGTAGATTGTTTTCTTTGCCAAAACTTGTCTAACAGAATATAAATTGTTAAAGTAGTTGTGAAAATTAATTCCTTTTTAATGGTCTAACACTTTTCTACCTGATAGAAGATATTTATATGTTTAAATATGATTTACTTTTCTGACTAGATACAATGATATATCTAAGAAAAACAGTTAACAGGAAAAATGTATCAAAATGTGATTTAAATAGTCAAAATTGATTAAATTTTTCAAATAATAATACAAAGAAAGCAAAATTATGCTATTGACTTTTTAAATTTGTTTATAAATTACAGTTTACTCAGTTTGTATTCCAGCTGCAGTCCCCTCCCTAAACCCTCCCAATCCCAACCTCCCTCCCTCATCTCCTCCCATGTTCTTCCCAAGTCCACTGATAGGGGAGGTCCTCCTGCCTTTCCTTTGACCCTAGCCTAACAGGTCTCATCAGGACTGACTATATTGTCTTCCTCTTTGGGCTCGTAAGGCTGCTCCCCCCTCAGGGGAAGGTGATCAGAGAGCCAGCCACTGACTTCATGTCTGAGACAGTCCCTGTTCATATTACTAGGGAACCAACTTGGAGATTGAGCTACCATGGGCTACATGTGTGCAGGGGGTCTAGGTTATCTCCATGAATGGTCCTTGCTTGAAGTATCAGTCTCAGAAAAGACCCCTGGGCCCAAATTTCTTGATTCTGTTGCTCTCCTTATGGAGCTCCTGTCTTCTCCAGATCTTACTATCTCCCACTTCTTTCATAAGATTCCCTGCATTCTGCCCAAAGTTTGGCTATGAGTCTCAGCATCTGCTTTGATACCCTGCTGAGGAAAGTCCTTCAGTGGCCCTATGTGGTAGGCTCCTGTACTGTTGCCTGTTTTCTCACTCTTCTGATATCCATCCCTTTTGCCTTTCTGAGTGAGGGTTGATCTTCTTACCCAGGGTCCTTCTTCTTACTTAGCTTCTTCAGATATACAGATTTTAGTATGTTTTTCCGATATGTCCAATATCCACTTACAAATGAGCATATACCACACCTGTCTTACTGCTTCTGGGATACCTCACTCAGGATGATCTTTTCTAGGTTGCATCATTTTTCTGCAAATTTCATGATTTCTTTGTTTTTAATTGCTGAGTATTATTACATTGTGTAAATATACCACAATTTCTGTATCCATTCCTCCATTGAAGGACAGCTAGATTGTGTCCAGATACTGGCAAGTGTGAATTAAGCTGCTATGAACAAGGTTGAGCAAATGTTCTTGTTGTGTAATTGAGCATATTTTGGATATATGCCTAGGGGTGGTGTAGCTGGATCTTGAGAAAACACTATTCCTAATTAAAATATACTGGAATAAAGAAAAAGGAAATTAGATATTAGAGACTTTCTCTGTTGCTTTGCAAGAGAGCTGACAGTGTGAATTGCTGGCAGTCAGTAACATAACTCACTCTTTAAGATTTCCTGGGCAATCATGACATAGGCCTCTGAGTGAGTTTTCCTGCAAATGAATGCACACAGAGCCCCATATCCAGGGTCCCTCTATGCTAGCACCCAACATCAGATACCTCCAAACCACATTCCCTCTGTGGACCACATAAGGATCCCTGGAACAGCATTCTCAACATTGAAGCCCCTGTTCTGTGGGCCTCCGAGTGGAGTCCAGGAAAACAACCCTGAGGTTTCACTTTACACCCACCAGAATGGCCAAGATAAAAAACTCAAGTAACAACACATACTGGAGAGGATGTGGAAAAATGGAAATCCTCCTTCAAAGCTGGTGGGAATGCAAACTTGAACCACCACTTTGGAAATCATCTGGTGATATTTTAGAAAATGAGGAGTAGTGTTATCTTAAGATTCAACTATACCAATTCTAGGCATATTTTTAATGCTCAACTATACAACAAGGTTCATAGCAGCTCTATTTATGACAGCCAGAATTTGGAAAAAACCTACATGCCCCTCAACTGAGGAACAGATACAGAAATTGTGGCACATTTATGCAGTTGAATACTACTCATCAATTAAAAACAAGGAAATCATGAAAATATCAGGCAAATGGCCGGAACTAGAAAAGATCATCTCCAGTGGGGTAACTTATTGTAAAAATAAGTATGTGAATAGAGACAATATTAAGACTAACTCAGAAAGGTTTTTTCTTATTTAATTTTTATTTATTTATTAAAATTTATTCACTTTTTTTCCCACCTGTAGCCCTCTCCCTCCTCACCTCCAAATCTTACTCTCCCTCCTTTTTCTCCTCCCATGCCCCTCCCCTAGCCTTTACTCATTCCCCTATAACAAATAGATTTACTGACCTATTTTAACCTGGATCTGAGTTTCATAATATTTTACATATAGAAGCTTAATTATGAAAAATATATAGATATGAGCTGTGAAAACATAGGGAAAACAGAAAGGACATAAAATTACTGAGAATTGATTTTCTTGGTTTTTAAGAGTTAAAGACCCCTGTGTTCAAATTTTCTGATTCTGTTGCTCTTCTTGTGGGATTCCTGTCCTCTACAGATCTAACTATTTCCCACTTCTCACATAAGATTCCATGCACTCTGCCCAACAGTTGTCCATAAGTCTCAGCGTCTGCTTTGATAGTCTGCAGGGCTGAGCCTTTCACAGGCCCTCTGTGGCAGGTTCCTAGGTTGTTTCCTGTTTTCTTCTTCTTCTGATGTCCATCCTCTTTGCCTTTAGGGATGGGAATTGAGCGTTTTAGTCAGGGTCCTCTATCTTGATTAGTTTCTTTAGATGTACAGATTTTAGTAGGTTTATCCTATGTTATATGTCTATACGAGTGAGTATATACCATGTGTGTCTTTCTGCTTCTGGGACACCTGATTCAGGATGATCCTTTCCAGGTCCCACCATTTACCTACAAATTTCATGATTTCCTTATTTTTCATTGCAGAGTAAAACTCCATTGTGTAGATGTACCACAATTTCTGCATCCATTCTTCTGTTGAGGGGCATCTGAGCTGTTTCCAGCTTCTGGCTATTACAAATAAAGCTGCTACAAGCATAGTTGAGCAAATGTCCTTATTGTGTACTTGAGCCTCTTTTGGATATATGCCTAGGAGTGGTATGGCTGGATCTTGAAGAAGCTCTATTCATAGTTGTCTGAGAAAGTGCCAGATTGATTCCAGAGTCATTGTAAAAGTTTATGATCCCACCAGCAGTGGAGGATGGTTCCCCTTTCTCCACAGCCTCTCCAGCATGTGTTGTCACTTGAGTTTTTCATCTTGGCCATTCTGATGGGTGTAAGGTGAAATCTCAGGGTCGCTTTGATTTGCATTTCCCTAATGGCTA
>REGO01000339.1:1112123-1128757 GCA_010120015.1 Rhombomys opimus
TTGGGAAACCAATTGGTTACTGAGCTACCACAGGCTACATCTGAGCGGAAGTTCTAGGTTATATCCATACATGGTCCTTGGTTGAATGTCAGTTTCAGAAAAGACCCTGTGCCCAGATATATTTTACTGAATACTTTAAGTAGTCAACTTCTAACATTTCTAAACTAACTGAACGTATGTCAGTTTTTAATTTTTCCCACGCTAAAAGTTGAAAAGTGTTACTTTTTATATGTTAAATAATAAATTAAGAGATATTTAATATAATGTGTAACTATTTGTAGTTTTCTTAGACATTATATTTCTAAGTAGATGTAAATCTTACATTAAATTTTAGTCCTTATTGCACCTCTACCAATTATTGCATTATTGAACATAAATTTTAAATTCACCAAATGTTTCCTAAACCTAAAAATTACCATCTCTCATTTTAAAGAAATAATATTAGCGAATTATGCTGTAATTGTTACTGGACTTGCATGTTTCAGGGAAGGTTATAATATAACGAGAATTTCAAATGCAATGTTGAAAAGCCTATGCAAGGTGTAATATAAACATATTTGACTTATAGTCTCTATTTGTTATACAATATAAACGAAAGTTAATATTTAAAATAAGTGCTAATATAAAATAATAATGAAGTTTTAGTTCTTCAAATTTCAAAAAATTTGAAGCTAGAACCAGCTATCTTCTGTACCTGGGCCAGCGACCGGGACACCAAGCCAGCCACAAAATCTATGAACAAATCCTTTCCCGCTTGTAGGATGCACTGGGGCAATGGTGTCTCAGAACTTGTGGGAGTGGTCAACCAACGACAGCTTTAATTTGAGGCTAAAACCAGGAGAGGGAGTCCATGCCAATAGCTGCCTGGATGACCCTGAATGGCTCAGAGTCCTAGGGTAGAACGAAACACTCCTGAAAATTCAGGAAGAGAAGAGGGACGGAAACAGTTGTTGGGATGTAATGTATTAAAGAAGAAAAAGAACAGAAAGTAAACGTAATGATTTCTGGTGACATACTGCTATACTCATAAACCCGTGCTTAGCCCAATTGTCATTAGAGAGGCTTCCTCCGAGGCTTATGGGAGCAGGTAGCGACCCACGGCCAACATTGGGCAGTCAGGGAATCCTGCCGAAGAGGGAAGGACTGTAGGAGCCAGGGCTCACTGAACCAACTGAGCAGGGATCATGGGGACTCCCAGAGGATGAAGTGGCAATGACAGACCCTGCTTGGGTGTGTGCTAGGACATCCGCATATATGCTCTGGTTGTTTAGCGTCGGGTTTAGTTGGACTCCTAATGTGGGAGTGCATGGTTTGAGGAGCAGCCAAGAAAACTCACTTTAATGACAGAAGCTTAAAATGAAAGTTTTATTCTCTAAGGGCTCAGGGAGGCTCCCAGCAAGGCTTCCAGCTCATGGAAGTTGGATGACATATTTAAAGGATGAAACCATAAAGTGAGGGGGAGCAGGGTAGGTGTATCATTGTCCAATAATATTTTGACATAAGGGGTTCGGCCAGGGAGTTACCACTGTGATTTCTCCCACTGGGGCTGGCAATAACTAATCAGTAGTTTACCAGGGACAGATAGGATCCCATGAACACTCTCTCCACGTGAGAGTAACACGTCTTTGCAGCGCCAGTGCAGGCCAAGGAAAAGCTGTGTATGGATCAACGAATCACAGCAATGTCTTATATGATATTTAGTGCTGAAGTGCAAATTTAAAAGAATGTCTGGTTTTTAATACATTTATAATTATCCTTTTAGGTATCAGATCTATATATTTCAACATGAATTATGATGCATTTGCAATTCTAAGAAAAAAATAAATCAAAAAAGAAACTTAAGTTAATTATTCATGTACCAGAGAAAGTACATGGAGAGTGATAGAGATACCCATGTATACCTCTCTGCCTTGCACATGTGCACAGCAGAAAGTTTACCAGCACACACATGTTCATACATACACATACACATACACAGAATGACAGGAGTGGGACCAGGCAGGTGAGTTCCTCAGTTTCTCTCACAGTTTCAGCTTGTTTTCTAATTTTACACGTAAAACTTACCCTGTATTGTACTGAAGTAAAAATGTGAAACCATCGACACTTTAATCCCTATCAAAATATGCAGAAGGATTAAGTGACTTGTTCTATCTTATCCAGTGACTCACTGTTTGTTCAGTGATCCTCAGGAGCCTGGGAAGTCCGTCACGGGCTGCTTTACTCTCCCCTACTGGTTCTCTTACCGCTGGTTTCATGATTCCTAAAATCTCTACACATTGTGTAATCTTTAAAATATTCTAATTTTTCCCAAATACAAGAATCATTGAAATCATTAAATGTACAAATTTTCCCTCACATAGATAAACCTGATCTTGAAATGTATTTCAACTACTATTTAACACCTTAAAACTACGAAATGCCCTCATTACAGACCAGATTTATACCTCGTGATTTAATTTCTAAAAGGTAATGTAACTATTATCATACTGATAACAGAATAAACATATACAAAAATAGGTGGTATAATGTTTTTAATTTAAATTGGTGTGAAGTTCTCCTGTAAGGTACTTATCAAATGCCTACACTGTGTCTTGCACTGTTTTCTGATTTATACAACATGTGTTAGAATTTGGAAAATCTTCATGATGGTGCATGTTTTGCTCTTTGAACATTTGATAATTCATATACTATCAGAAAAAGTTCCTCAACTTTTGCTGATTAACAGCATCACTTATCTCCTTTATGGAATGATCTGTATAAACAAGAACCCCATCATTGATTAAATAATTTGTATAATTTAGCGAAATATTTCATGGAGGATTAAAATATTATTTTAGTAATTTTATAGTAACTAGAATAGTTTCCACAATGCTATTCTTGAAATTTGAATATTTGAATTTAATAATGAGAAAACATGGCATCCATAATGATTGAAAGGAAGACTGATCAACACTATGAATTACCTTAAATTAATGCTCAGAATGCTAGTAAGAGTGTGTAACTTGGGGTTTGTTTTGAACAGAAATTACTTGAAACTCTTCCAACTATACCACATTTGCATCATCACTATTTTTTGTTGTTGTTGTTGTTTTGTTTTGTTTTTATTTTTATTTTTTTATTTTTATTTTTTTTATTTTTATCAGTTACATTTTATTAATTCTGTATCCCAGCCGTGCCCTGAGAAGATATTATTTATTTATTATATATACAATGTGTGTTTTCATGTATACCTGCACGCCAGAAGAGGGCAGCAGATTTTATTTTAGATGGTTGTGAGCCACCATGTGGTTGCTGGGAATTGAACTCATGACCTTTGGAAGAGCAGCCAGTGCTCTTAACCTCTGAGCCATCTCTCCAGCCCCTGCATCATCACTATTTTTGACTAAAGAAAAATAATTACTGAAATGTAAAATACACCAGTAATCTCCAAAATACACCAATAGTCTCCAAAAGTAATAATTTAAGTAAAATATACTCTCCTACGGTGAAGATTCTTGGTAGGGAGAAATATGGGTTGCTAAAAAATGCTTAGTGTAGTGTTAAAAAAGAAATTAAGTGACCTGAATTTATATCTCAGCGATCAGCTGTTTTCCTACTTCCCCCAAAACCCTTGGTTCAGTATTCACGATAATAAACACAAAATTATTATGGCTGTGAAAATAATTATTCAATATTTTTTTAAGTTCATCATTATACCAATCATTTGTTGGTCTACCTTTTTGCTTAACTGAAGCTTCGTATTTTTATTTCTACTTTTGGTACTTTTGTTTTTTACAGTTCATTGAAATATACATATCAAGGTGTTACTTCATAATGTTACATTATATATGTACAATGCATTTTTATTTATTTTCTTATTTGTTATTATTATTAAAATTGTTGTAGTTATTATTATTACAATTTGTTCTCTTTGTATTCCGGTTGTAACCCCATCCTTCATCTCCTCCAGGTCCCACCTTCCCTTTCTCTTTCCCCCATCCCCCTCCTCTAGTCCACTGATAGGGGAAGTCTTCCATCCCTGCTATCTGACCCTAGCCTATCAGGTTTCATCAAGGACTGCCTGGATCCTCTTTTTCTGTGGCCTGGTAAGGTTACCTCACCAAATGAAGGTGATCAAAGAGCAGTCAACTGAGTTCATGTCAGAGATTTCCCCTGATCCCCTTACTAGGGAATCCACATGGACACTGAGCTGCCTATAGACAACGCCTGAGCCGGGGTCTATGTCCTCTCCATACATGGTCTTTGGTTGATGCATCAGTCTCTGAAGTGTCCCCTGGGCCCAGTTTTTTTTGTTTGTTTGTTTGTTTTTTTGGTCTCCTTCTGGGGCACCCATAGCCTCAAGGTCTTTCTAGCTCCCCCTTCTTCCATAAGATTCCCTGTCGTTTGCCCAAATTTTGGTTGTAAGTCTTGGCATCTGCTTTGAACCCCTGTGTGGTAGAGTCTTTCCGAGAACCCCTATAGTAGGCTCCTTTCTTATTTCCTCAACCACTTGCAGTGTCTATGCTGTTTTCTCTTAATGAGAATTAAACATCTTCCCTAGGGTCCTTCTTGTTGTTTAGTTTCTTTAAGTCTGTAGATTTTGGAATATTTATCCTATATTACATGGCTAATATCCACTTATAAGTGCGTATATACTATGCATGTCTTTCTGCTTCTGGATTATTTCACTCAGGATAATCTTTTCTAGATTCATCCATTTCCCTTCAAATTTCATGATTTCCTTGTTTTTAATTTCTGAGTAGTATTCCGTTGTGTAAATGTTCCACAAATTCTGTATCCATTTTTCAGGTGAGGGACATCTAGACTTTCCAGATTCAGGTTTCCATATTCTGACTATTACCAGTATAAATCTGTTATGAACATAGTTGAGCAAATGTCCTCATTTTATAGTTAAACAACTTTAAGATATATTCCTAGGAGTGGAATAGCTGGGTCACGAGGGAGCTCTATTTCCAATTTTCTGAGTAAGTACCAGATGAAGGTACAATTTACCAAAATTATGGGACACAATGAAAGCAGTGCTAAGAGGAAAGTTCATAGCACTAAGTGTCTACATAAATTCATGACATCTCATTTATGCAACACCAGAAAACACTTAAAAAAAAGAAGCAGACACCCCAAGGGTTGTAGGCTACTGGCAATATTCAAACTCAGGCCTGAAATTAATAAATTATAAACAAAGAGAAAAATTCAAAGAATCACTGTGACCAAGAACTGGTTCTTGGAGAAATTAAAAGAAAAACAACCCTTAGCTAAACTAACTAAAAGGTAGAAAGACACTATCCACATTAAAAAATTCAGAAATAAAAAAGTGAAACAGCTCAGATGCCCCTCAGTTGAATGGATAGAGAAATTGTGGTGCATCTACACAATGGAATATTACTCAGCAATAAAAAAAGAAGGAAATCATGAAATTTGCAGGTAAATGGTGGGAACTGGAAAAGATCATTCTGAGTGATATATCCCAGAAGCAGAAAGACACACAGGGTATATACTCACTCATGAGTTGCTATTAGACCTATAATATAGGATAAACATACTAAAATCTGTGCACCTAAGAAAGCTGGTCAAGAAGGAGGACTCTGGATAAGATGCTCACTCTGAATTCAGAAAGGCAAAGAGGATGGACATCGGAGGAGGGAGAAAACAGGGACAGGAGCCTACCACAGAGGGCTTCTGAAAGTCTCTACCCTGCAGGGTACAGAGACAGATGCTGAGACTCATAGCCAAAGTTTTGGCAGAGTGCAGGGAATCTTATGAAAGAAGTGGGAGATAGTAAGACCTGGAGAGGACAGGAGCTTCACAAAGAGAGCAACAGAACCAAAAAAACTGGGCACAATGGTCTTTTCTGAGACTGATACTCCAGCCAAGTACCACTCATGGAGATAACCTAGAATTCTGGCACAGATGTAGCCCATGGCAGCTCAGTGTCCATAGCCTCCATAGTAATGGGGACAGGGACTGTCCCTGACATGAACTCAGTGGTTGGCTTTTTGATCTCCTTCCCCTGAGGGAGGAGCGGCCTTACCAGGCTACAGAGGAAGACAATGCAACCACTCCTGATGAGACCTAGTAGACTAGGATCAGAGGGAAGGGGAGGAGGATCTCCCTTATCAGTGGACAGGTAGGGAAGAGGGAGGGTAGGATTGAGAGGGGAGGAGGGAGGAATCTACAGGGGTATACAAAGTGATTAAACTATAATTAACAAAAATAAATATAATCCTTAAAAAAGTGGGACATAACTACAGACACTGAAGTAATTCACAGAATCATTAGGGCTTGCTTCAAAAGACTATACTCCACAAAATTTTAAAATCTAAATGAAATGGACAATTGTCTTGATAATTTCCACTGATCAAAGTTGAATAAAGATAACATAAATAAGTTAAATAGTCCTATATCCTACAGACTTAAGGAAATAGAAGTAGTCATCAAAGTCTCTCACTCAAAAAAGCCCAGAACCAAATGGTTCCAGTGTAGAATTCTACCAGACCTTCAAATAAGAGCTAGTTCCAATAATATTCAAAGTATTTCACAAAATAGAAACAGAATAATCATTATCAAATTCATTCTATTAGGTCACATTCACCCACAAACATGCAGTGATGAAAGAAAAAAAAAATACTGAAGTCTTTTGAACATTGACACAAAAATACACAATACTATTTTAATTTTCTTAAACTTATTTATTTAATTATTATTTACAGTATGTTCACTTTGTATACCAGTTGTAGCTCCCTCCATCATCAACATCCAATTCCACCATCTTCTCATCTCCTCCCATGACCCTCCCCCCTGTCCACTGATAGAGAAGGTCCTCCTCCCTTTCCTTTTGACCCTAGCCTAAAAGGTCTCATAAGGACTTTAGTGATTGTTTTCCTTGGTGGCCACGTAAGGGTTTTCCAACCTCAGGGGAGTTCTTGTCAGAGAGAGTACCTGTTCCCATTACTAGTGAACCCACTTGGAGACTGAGCTGCCATGTGCAACAGCTGTGCAGGGGTTCTAGGTTATCTCCATGCATGGTCCTTGGTTAGAATATCAGTCTGAGAAAAAAAAAAAACAAAAAACAAAAAACAAAAAACAAAAAAATCTGTGCCCAGATTTCTTGATTCTGTTGCTTTTTTTGTGGAGCTCCTGTCTCCTCCAGGTCTATCTATCTCACCCTTCCTTCAGAAGTTTCTCTACACTCTGTCCAAAGTTTGACTATGAGTCCCAACATCTGCTTTGATAACCTGGTGGGTAGAGTATTTCAGAGGCCTTCTGCAGTAGATTCCTGTCCTGTTCCCTGTTTTCTCCCATTTCCAGGGTCCATCCCATTTTCTGTTCTAAATGAGGAGTGAGTAACTTGCCCAGGGTCATCCTCCTTACTTTGCTTCTTTAGCATATGGATTTAGTATGCTTATCCTATATTATAGGTCTAATATCCATTTATAAGTGAGTATACAGCATGTGTGGCTTTCTACTTATGGGATACCTCACTCAGGATGATCTTTTCTAGTTCCCACCTGCAAATTTCATGATTTTCTTGTTTTTAATTGCTGAGTAGTATTGCATTTTTTTTTAAGTGTACCGCAGTTTCTGTATTCATTCCTCCTTTGAGGGGCATCTGAGTTATTTCCAGGTTCTGGCTATTACAAATAAAGCTTCTATGAACATGGTTGAGCAAATGTCTTTGTTGAATGCTTGAGCATATATTGGATATATGCTTAGGAGTCGTTGGATCTTGAGGTATCAATATTCTTAATTATCTGAGAAAGCGCCAGATTGATTTCCAAAGTGATTGTACAAGTTTACATTTCCACCAGCATTGGAGGGGGTTTCCCTTTCTCCACATCCTATCCAACATGTATTGTCACTTGAATTTTTCATCTTAGTCAATCTGTTGGGTCTAATGTTTAATCTCAGAGTCATGTTGATTTGCATTTCCCTCAAGACTAAGGACATTGAACATTTCTTTAAGTGTTTCTCTACCATTTGCTATTCCTTAATTGAGAATTCTCTTTCTAGTTCTGACCCCTCCCCACTTTTTAAACCAGATTACTTGATTTGTTGCTTTTTAACTTCTTTACTTCTTTATATATTATGGGTATTAGCTATCTGTCAGATACAGGATTGGTGAAGACGTTTCCCGGTCTGTAGTCTGACCTTTTATTCTGATGACAGTGTCCTTTGCTTTACAGCAATTTTTAATTTTATGAGGTCCCATTAATTGATTGCTGATCTTAGAGCCTATGCTTTTGGTGTTCTGTTGAGGAAGATGTTTTCTGTGTCAATGAGTTCAAGGCTCTTCCCCACTTTCCTTCTAACTGATTCAGTATGTGTGGTTTTATGTTGAGGTCTTTGATCCACTTGGACTTTAACTTTATGCAGGGTGATAAACATGGGTCTATTTGCACTTTTCTACATGCAGACATCCAGTTAGACCAGCACCATTTGTTGAAGATGCAATCTTTTTATCATTGTATGCTTTTGGTTTCTTTGTCAAAAATAAAGTATCCGTAGATGTGTGGGTTTATTTCTGGGACTTCAATTTGATTCCATTGATCCATCATTCTGTTTCTATGCCAGTACCATGCAGTTTTTGTGGTTGTTGTTGTTGTTTGTTTGTTTTGTTTTGTTTTTGTTTTTGTTTTTTTTTTAGCTATTGCTCTGTAGTACAGCTTGAGATCAGGGATGGAAATACCTCCAGACTATTTATTTTTGTAGAGGATTGTTTTAGCAATTCAGGCTTTGTTGTTGTTGTTGTTCGTATGAAATTGATAATGTTCTTTCAAGTTCTGCAAAGAATTGTGACGGTATTTTTATGGGAATTGCATTGAATCTGTAAATTGCTTTTGGAAGGATGGCAATATTCACTATATTATTTCTACTGATCCATGAGCAAGGGAGATCTTTCCATCTTCTGATATCTTCTTCATTTTCTTTCTTCAGAGATTTGAATTTTCTGTCTTTTTTTAATTAATTTTTTAATATTAGTTACAGTTTATTAACTTTGTATCCCAGCTGTAGACCCCCCCATTCCATCCCAATCCCACCTTCCCTCCCTGCCCCTTTCCAAGTCCACTGATAAGGGAGGTCCTCCTCCCCTTCCACCAGACCATAGCTTATCAGGTATCTTCAGTATTGGCTGCAATGTCCTCCTCTGTAGCCTAGCAAGACTGCTCCTCCCTCAGGGGTGGGGCAGAGTTCAAAGAGCCACCCTTGAGTTCATGTCAGAATTAGTCCCTGTTCCCCTTACTAAGGTACCCACTTGGATACTGAGCTACCATGAGCTACATCTGAGCAAGTTTCTAGGTTATATCCATTCATGGTCTTTTGTTGAAGAAACAGTCTCAGAAAAGACCCCTGTGCCCAGATATGTTTGGTCCTTGTGGAGCTCCTGTCCTCTCCAGGTCATTCTAACTCCCCCTTCTTTCATATGATTCCCTGCCCTCTGCTTGAAGGTTTCATATGAGTCTCAGCATCTGCTTTGATACACTGCTAGGTAGAGTCTTTCAGAGGCCCTCTGTGGTAGGCTCCTGTCCTGTTACTTGTTTTCTCCTACTTCCCATGTCCATTCTCTTTGTCTTTCTAAGCGAGGATTGATTATCTTACACAGGGTTATCTTTCTTGTTTATCCTCGAGTACACAACAAGGATATTTGCTCAACCCTGTTTGTAGCAGTTTTATTCATAATAGCAGAACCTGGAAACAACCCAGATGTCTCTAAATGGAGGAATGAATACAGAAAATGTGGTACTTTTACAGAATGGAATACTACTCAGCAATTAAAAAAGGGAAATCATAAAATTTGCAGGCAAATGATGGAATTTAGATAGGATCATCCTGAGTGAGTTATCTCTGAAGCAGAAAGACATGCAGAGAATATACTCATTTATTAGTGGGTACTAGACCTATAAGATAGGATTTTTTTTTCAAACAGGTCTTTCACTTGCTTGGTTAGAGTCAATACTCAGTACTTTATATTATTAGTGCCTATTGTGAAGGGTGTAGTTTCCTAATTTGTTTCTCAGCCCTTTTATCTCTTATATACAGGAGGGCTACTGATTGTTTTGAGTTAATTTTGTATCTGTCCACTTGGCTGAAGATGTTTATCAGGTGTTGGCATTCCCTGGTAGAATTTTTGGACTCAATAATGTATACTATCATATCATCTGCAAATAGTGATACTTTGACTTCTTCCTTTCCAATTTGTACCCCCTTGATCTCTTTTACTTGTCTTATTGCTCTAGGAAGGACTTCAAGAACTATGTTGAAGAGATATGGAGAGAGTTGGCAGCCTTGTCTTGTCCCTGATGTCAGTGGGATTGATTTAAATTTCTCTCCATCTAGTTTGATGTTGGCTATAGGCTTGCTCTATATTGTGTTTACTATGTTTAGGTGTATGCTTTTTATCCCTGTTTTCTCTAAGACTTTAAACATGAATGGGTGTTGGATTTTGTCAAATGCTTTTTCAAAATCAATGGAGATAATCACATAGTTTTCCTCATTCAGTTTGTTTATATTTTGGATTTCACTTTTGGATTTCCCTGTATTGAGCTACTCCTTCATGCCTGGAATAAAGCCTAGTTGGTCATGGTTGATATCTTTTATGTGTTCTTGGATTCGGTTTGCAAGTATTTTATTGAGTATTTTTCATCAATGTTCATACTAGAGATAGGTCTGAAGTTTTCATTTTTTTTGATGGGTCTTTGTGTGGTTTAGGTATCAAGGTGACTGTGGCTTCATAGAATGACTTTGAAAATGCTCCTTTGTTTCTATTTGGTGGAATAGTTTGAAGGGAATTGGAGTTAAATCTTCTTTGAAGGTATGGTAGAATTCTGCTCTGAAACCATCTGGCCCTGGGCTACTTTTTGAAGGGATTCTTTTGATGACTGCTTCTCTTTCCTTGAGGGATATAGGACTATTGAATCTATCTACTTGATCTTGCTTTAACTTTGGTAAATGGAATCTATCAAGAAAATTGTCCATTTCATTTATATTTTCAATTTGTGGCATATATGCTTTGTAGTAAGACCTAATGATTGTTTGGATTTCCTCTGTGTTTGTCATTATGTCCCCCTTTTTGTTTCTGATTTTGGTGATTTGGATAGTTTCTCTCTGCCGTTTATTTTGGTTAAGGGTTTGTCTATCTTGTTGATTTTCTCAAAGAACCATATCTTGGTCTCATTGATTCTTTCTATTGTTTTCTCTGTTTCTATTTCATTGTTTTCAGCTCTGAGTTTGATTATGTTCAGTAATCTATTCCTCTTCTCTGTGTTTGCTTCTTCCACCCCGCCCCTCTGGCCTTTAGGTGGGCAGATAAGTTTTTTTTGTTTTTTTTGTTTGTTTGTTTTTTTTATGAGATGTCTCAAGCTTCTTTCAGGAGCTTTTAGTGCTATGAACTTTCCTCTTAGCAATGCTTTCATTTTCCCATAAGTTTGGGTAAGTTGTGTTTTCATTTTAATTGAATTTTAAGATGTTTCTAATTTCTTTTTTCATTTCTTCCCTGACCAAGCTGTAACTGAGTAGAGCGTTGTCCAGTTTCCGGTATGTATGTTGATTTTTTGTTGTTTCTGTTATTGTTGAGATCTAGTTTTAGGCCATTGTGGTCTGATAGGATAAAAGGGATTATTTTAAAATCTTGTATTTGTTGAGGCTTGCTTTGTGCACGACTATATGGTCAATTTTTGAGAAGGTTCTGTGAGTTTCAGAAAAGAAGGTATACTCTTTTGAGTTTGAGAGAAAAGTTCTGTATACATGTATTAGCTCCATTTGATTTAGGACTTCCGTAAGTATCATTATTTCCCTATTTAGCTTCTGTCTAGATGATCTGTCCCTTGGTGAGAATGGAATGTTGAAGTCTCCCACTACTAAGGTGATGGGATCCATGTGTGATTTCAGCTTTCATAATGTTTCATTTACAAATGCAGGTGCTCTTGTATTTGGGGCATAGATGTTCATTATTGTGATGTCTTCATGGTGGATTTTTCCTTTGATGAGAATGAAGTATCCCTCCTCATCTTTTCTGATTAATTTTGTTTGAAAGACTATTTTATTAAATATTAGGATAGCTACCACAGCTTGTTTTCTGGGTCCATTTGCTTGAAAAACATTTTTCCAACCCTTTACTCTGAAGTATGTTTATCTTTGTTGTAGAGGCATGTTTCTTGGATGCAGCAGAATGTTGGATCCTGTTTCTGCAACCATTATGTTAGTCTGTGTCTTTATGATGGAGAGTTGAGTCCATTGATGTTCATACATAATAGTGAGCAATGAATATTGATTCCTTTTATTGTGGAATTGGTGGTGTTACTGTGTTTCTATGCTTGATTTTTAAATTTTTTTGTTGTAAACTTATCTATATACAGTGTTTTCTAAGGTGTAGTTGATTTCATTGGATTGGAGTTTTCCTTCTAGTATCTTCTGTAGGGCTGGGTTTTTGTAGATACTGTTTAAGTTTAGCTTTGTCATGGAATATTTTGTTTATCCATCCATGTTGATTGAAAGCTTTGCTAGGTATAGTAGTCTGTGTTGGCATCTGTGGTCTCTTAGAGTTTACATAACATCTGTCCAGGCATTTCTGGCTTTGTGATAGGTCTGCCTTTCTATGTTACTTGGCCTTTTTCCCTTGCTGCTTTTAATATTTTTTCTTTCTTCTGTATATTTAGTGCTTTGACTATGATGTGACATGAAGAATTTATTTTCTGGTCTAGTCTGTTTCTTGTTTCGTAGGCCTCTTGTATGTTAATGGACATCTCTTTCTTTAAGTTGGGAAAATTTCTTATTATTTTCTTGAAAATATTTTCTGGACCTTGGAACCCGGAATCTCCTATTCCTTTTATTCTTGGATTTCATCTTTTCATGCTGTCCTTGATTTCTTGGAAGTTTTGTGTTTGGAACTTTTCCGATTTTACTTTTTCTTTCATAGATATATCAGTTTCTGCACGTGTATCTACAGCACCAGATATTCTCTCTTCCATTTCTTGTATTCTGTTAGTGATGCTTACCTTTGTAGTTCCTTATCCTTTCTTTAAGTTCTCCAGCTCCAGGGTTTTCTCTGTTTGTGTTTCCCATACAGGCCTGGGAGGGCCACCTCTGCTGTCTCAGTCATCAAGTATGGAGGCTCCTGTTTGGAGCAATCAATGCTGCCTCTCCTGAACAGGAGGACCTGTTCTTGGGGCAAAGGAAAGTGGAGGGGGGTTGAATATTCACCACTCTCAGTCCCCAGAGAAGTCCACGGGTGACCTGGATCCAAACTGTCCCAGCTCACAGGTTGTCCCCTCTCACCCAGGAAGCCTCAGTTCTGGTCTCAGGTGCCCTTCCACTCACCAATTTCAGAGTTTTCCATCCTGTGACCCTCAGATATGGTGCATAATGGTTGCCACTATCTTGGGACCTCAATAGCATTTTAGTATAATCTAATTTAAAAGTCATAGAATCTAGGTCAATCATCACATATTTAACTAAAAATGTTTAAAATGTTAATTGTCTGAAACTCAGTATTGACACCTAATAAGAGATTGCTAAACACACATGTCCTAATCATAGTCAGTAGAAGGATTTTCTCTACGATTTCATTATTATTTTTACATTGTTATTTTAATACTATTTAGATATTGTTACTATTATAACTTTCGTTGGGCTCAAAGGTAACAGAGTTATAAACATATAATACAAAAAATTAAAATTATAAATGCGTACAAGTATTTGAACATGACATATGGATTAATTCTGTTTTGATTTATTCAATGCCCACACTCCTAATACTAGAACATGAGACCTGGATGGGAAATCTTTATGACCCTGGGATTACTGTATGTAGAAATGAGAGCTGGTTAAGCAATACTGGTTGACATTTTTCTGAGTGACATATACTTTATCGGTTACCTGTCACTGGGGAACATTTACTTAATGATTTGGTAGCAATTTAAAATGCATTGGTAGCATTCAAGTGGAAGTCCATGTTGAAGTTATTACTTTTCTTTTGGTGGGATCAAACACCATGAAGAAGGACAACTTAAAGAAGAAAGGATTTAATTTGGATTACAGTTCCAGAGGCAGAAGAGTACAGCATGTTGGGGTGGGGCATGGTAGCAAGCGGCAGGCAGAGCAATAAGAGTGAGAGACTAAGAGATCACATCTCAACTACAAACACAGGGCAAAGAGAAAGAGAACTGGAGGGAGAACTATGCTGTATACTCTCAGAGTCAGTGGCATATTTCCACCAAGGAAAGCAGTATAGATAAAATAAGATAGATAACAATGTATCTATCTATCTATCTATCTATCTATCTATCTATCTATCTATCTATCTATCATCTATCGTCTATGTATCTTATATCACCTATGGTATATATGGATATATCAAAATTGTCATCATCACAAAAGTAGTGTCATACACAAGCACTTAAAATTAATCCACCTTTAAATTCTCCACAAAACATTTTTCAGTAAAGGCTAGTTGAAAGTTGAATACATGTACCCAGCAGATGGAAGATGGCAGGGGCAGTAGTACACTCACATTTCACTGAATGATGCATGAAAATATACTTTTCTAATAAGTGCTGCTGCCAGTTACCCTGCTGAACAATAATGACTTTCTCTGTACCTTAGTGGATAAGCACATATGGTGGAAGAAAACCACACTGAGTTTCGCCAGTGGAGGCCAATTTAAAGAAGACATAACCGTTAGGACAGATGTGCTAGAATCATCCTTTCATTTCATTTTCTATTTATGCATCACATTTCTTGCTTCATTAAATTCCTTATGCATCACTGTAGTCTTTGTTCTTTTACTGGTTTGCTTCATTTTTAATATATCTTAAGATATTTATGGCAGAGTGGGAATGGGAGGGGAGACATATGGGACTACAGTTGGGATGTAAAGTGAATAAAAATAATTAATTAAAAAAGATATATGCTTCTATATATACCAGCACATATTTAACACATACCTTAGGTATTTATTGAATATGTGTATATTCTATAAGAACGTATATTATTTGTTAATTTAAAACTTTTATATTCCAATTGTGTTTGTTATTATTTATCCTGAACTTATTTCCAATATGTATACCCATTCATGTGATTTCTTACAACTTTTATCTTTGTCAAAACCAGTCATCATTTTAATTATTCCGAATACTGTTTAATCACTTACATAACTTGATAACTTCCAGTCTTTTACAAATTTCATACTGAAGATATAACAACATATTATATGACTTAGCACTAAAATGCTGCCAAGTTAATGTGGTATCATTTTTTATGCTTTTTTCTTCCAATATCTTGATTTTTACTTCTTAAATTTCATATTATAAATGCATAAATTTAAAATAAAAAATTATCAAGTTAGTGTGTGTCATTATGAATTGTTAAAGGGCAACTTTCAGAAGATGAGAAAATTAATAACTTAATGGGTCAAGACAGAATTTACATAAATTTGTTTACCGCTCCTTTTATAAGACAATAGAAGGAAAAATTTACTTCAATCAGTAGAAGCATTTCCATGGTTGTAAGTGATTCAGAAAATGCTTTTCTTTTAAACACTTGTCAGAGTCTATTAAATATCATTTCGTTCCATTTTACCTTTCAATTAGGTGTGAACAAATATCTTTTGAATATTTAGCAGCTTCTGTTTTCCAAATGCCCTCATCATTCCATATTTAGCTAGGGTTGCTCACATAATGAATATCTCTAATTCAGAAGAAGACACCTAACAAGTATTATTACATTTCATCCACTATTTTTACTGCAGTATATTAATTATGAATAATTGAAAGTATTTTTATGTAGTCTTATGAACTCATTTGTTAGCAATTATTTAAACACAAGTGTTATTTTTCAAAAATCCTTTATCTTCATTCAATTACAAGCTCATATGATAGTTTCAATTTTGGTCCTTAAAAGTTTGTTCTTTATTTTTTTTTTTAATTCTTTTGTAGGTCATTGGATACAGCAATCTATTCCATGTTCTTATCTAGTGGTGAATGGAAAATGAAGTGCATGATTAATTAAAGCAAAACATAAATTCTACAGAGAAAATGTTAATGGTAAGGAAAATAAAATGATAGGAAGTTGTGAAAATGCATTATAGTTATGAATTAAGTCATGATAATATGTGACAGTTTAAAAAGTCACAAAAACATCTAAAAGAGAAAGTATTGGTTAAATAATAATAAGTAACAAAGTCATAACCTGACTGATGTTTAGTAAGGATGCAAGTAACTTTGATACATCAGATATCATGATTAGAATTAAAATAATGAAATTTTTACTAAAAACATATTTATAATACTAAAAATATATTTATACCCCATGGACTTTTCAAGTAGTTGGATTTTACTTCAACTTATAAAGAAAAAGCCATGAAGAACTGAATTTTTACTTAACCTTTTGATTTTGTTGTGAATCACATACAATCAGAGATGAATGCAGCAGCAAAGATAAAAAATAGACAAAAAGTTCAGCAAAAAATCCGTACAAGGTAAGCTCAAACTTGATGTAGGGAGATCTCCACACCCACTGGTATTATGATAACAATATTCACCACAGCAAAGCTTTATAATCATTCTAAGAGGGTGGGGTTTGTTTTGCCTTTTTATCTTTTTTTTTATTGTCTCTGTTTTTTATTTATTTATTTATTTTTATTT
>REGO01000339.1:1129027-1151390 GCA_010120015.1 Rhombomys opimus
AGGTTCTAGGTTATATCCATACATGGTCCTTGGTTGAATGTCAGTCTCAGAAAAGACCCTGTGCCCACATATATTTGGTCCTTGTGGAGCTCCTATTTTTATCTTTTTTATTCATTTGTTTATTTTTTATTCACTTTACTTCCTGGTTGTGACCCCATCTTTCCTCCCCACCAGTCCCACTGTCTCTTTCTTCCCTTCCCTTCCCCCATCACCTATTCCTCAGAAAGGGAGAGCTCCTTACCCCATCTTCCTCAGCTCATGAAGATACATCAGGACTGAGCATGTCCTCTTTCCCTGTGGCCTAGCAAAGCAGTCCCACCAAGGGTACATGATCAAAAAGCTGGCCAATGAGTCCTTGTCAAATGCAGCCACCACTTCACTTACTAGAAGACCCACATGAAGTCTAATCTGCCCATCTGCTACATCTTGGGTGTGGGGGGGAACCTTAGGTCCAGTTCATGCATTGTCCTTGGTTGATGCTTCAGTCTCAGCAACCCCCCTGGGTCCTGGTTAGTTGGCCTTGTTGGTCTATTTGTGGAGCTTCTATCACCTCCAGGTCCTTTTCTCTTTCCTCCTTTTTCACAAGACTCCCTATGCATCACTCAATGTTTGGCTACAAGTTTCAGCATCTGTTTTGATAGATGCTCTGTCAGAGGACAACTCTGACAGGCCCTTCTCTACAAGCTTAGCAGAGTATCATTCATAGTTTCAGGGGTTGGCATTCTTCCATAAGGTAGGTCTAGGCTGGGTCAGGCTGGGCATTCCCTCAACCTCTAAATCTCTATTCTATCTGATTTATCTTTATCCCTGCACATCTTGTAGGCAGGGTATATTTGGGGTTTTCTATGTGGTTGTTAATGTATAAAGTGATAAGAAATTAAACAAACAAATGGAAGAGAGAGCAATTTTTTAACCCCAAAGAAGAGTGAAATTATGTCACTTCTAGGAAAATGGATACAACTGAAGTTCTTCATGTTAAGTAAAAACAGTCTTTTAGACAAGCACATAAACATTCCTTCTAAGGTATGGAAGGGTATGAAAGCTGAAAATAAACTATTAGTGATGTGAAAGGAGAAAGGAGTGGTTAGATAGTGTCTAGAGTAAGAAAAATTAAAAACTGTGAAGCATATGAATATGTAACATTTCAATGAACAGCACCATCTACAAAATGAGTATAAAGGAATAAAGCTCCAGGTCAGATACAACAGTATATATAAAGTTTGACAATAATATGGGAACAATTAAGGCTTACTAGTACAATGGATATAATTTCAATAAAGCTAATTTTAAAAATTTAGAATTTTATTATAAAACTCATATACTCTTCCAGTTTTTATATCCTTATTCATAAATGAGGTTGACAGACATAAATGAGGTTATTAATGCAAAATAATATTTAAAATTGAAGAAATGCTAGTAGTTAAAAATAAATTTTGAATAATTTATTATTGGTTAATATTATGTATGGAATGAATATAAGATAGAATAAAACTATAATTAATATGATAAACACACAAACATCATTGCATAAAACATTTAAAATACCTATTATGCAGTAGAATTATATTTTGGTAAACAAATAAAACAACCAAATGCAACGTTGAATAGTTTTCTGAGTGTATTTTATGTGGTCATTAAAATCTTGCTATCATTTCATGTAATCAATCATGTAATTAAGAACACTGACTACTCCTCCAGAGAACAACTTCCATCACTGACATTGTGGCTAACAGCAGTATGTAACTCCAGTTTTTAGGAACTGCCTTTTTGGCATCTGAGAGTACTGAACAAATATATGCAAGCAAAAGAGCCATCTGTTAAATTCTTTAAAGAAAGGAGGATGAAAAACAGTTATTATGTATTTTCCCATGGTGAGATTTTATTTTATTTTGTTTTGTTTTAAATTTTTATTTTATTTTTTATTAATTACCGTTTATCACTTTGTATCCTAGCTGTAACCGCCTCTTCCATCCCCTCCCAACTCCACTCTCCCTCCTTCTTCTTCTCCTATACCCTTGCCCCAGTCCAATGATAGGGGAGGTCCTCCTCCCCTTCCATTTGACCATAGTCTATCAGGTCTCATCAGGACTGGCTGCATTGTTTTCTTCTGTGAACTGGTAAGGCTGCTTCCCCCGCTCAAGTGGAGGTAATCAAAGAGCCAGCCCCTGAGTTCATGTCAGAGACAGTCCCTGTTCCTATTACTGAGGAACCTCCTTGGACACTGAGCTGCCATGGACACATCTGTGCAGGGGTTATTTTATTTTAAATGAGTGTATATTATATGAGATTTTATGATTCAACACTTTAGGAATGGCTTTACATATATTTCAAGAAGAACATCTAATAAGCCTCATTACATATACTTAATTAACATATAGTAAGTGTATCAGAGATATTAAAATTAATATTAATAAACCTTTAGAATATAAATAGTAATATATTACCTGGGATATACATATATAAATATTACAAAATATTTTAAGATTAATTAACAAAGATCATTTTCACTGAACTTGCCATTTTTATCAGTACTTTATATTACATGCTCTAGATTCTTTTCATTTTCTGAATATTCAGCTACATTTACTAATTTCCTTAAAATGCTTGCCAGTGACAAATGTCCCATATATTATAGCACAGTTATTTTTGTTATAATATTAACATTGATATTAACATTTTAACTCACTGTAAAGCAAATACTAATATATAGAGAATATCACCATAGGGTAACCAAATGAAATAGATTGCAGGTTTAAAAACATATATCTATGTTATACAGTGTAAAGAAATGTTGATAGTGCTGATAAGATCACAAAGGAAGTTATCAGGAAATAACTTATGAAATATTATGTACTTAATGAACTCACGTTAATTATAAAATAATTAATAATAAAGGTATCATAAATATGTACCCTGGTGAGTGGCGGAATAGAAGGCTCCATGATGAAGGGCACTTACTTCTCTGATGCATCAGCGTTCTGCTAAGCACACCTACACTGCTGACTCAAAACATCCAGTTCCAGGTCATATGATGCCTCCTACTGGTATCTACAGACCCTTCTAAACAAGGTGTGTCTGTAACATAAACAGGATCATATTCATACACATAAAAATAAAGACATGAATGACGACTATAATAGTGTGATAAAACTGATGCTATCATATAACTAAATCAATGAACACAAATCAGAAAATTTAAATATTCAAACTCTCCAGAAAATTGTTAAAATTAACAAGGCCTTAGAACTTTGTCTATTTTACTTCTCAGTTCAAAGAGAACTTGACAAGAAATATATTTCTTAATCTGCTTAGCTGGCACATCATTTTTCACTAAATTACTATGAATCTTCACCATTAGAAATCATTAGTTGTTGTCTTAGGCATAAAATAGAACACAAGCCAGTAAAATGTATGACTATTTACTCATAACTGTCAAAATAAAACATGAAAGAACAAAATTTGATAATGTAATTTGGCTGCCTGTATATACGCTGCCTGACCAAAAATAAACACAGTATGGAGCTAGTCATTTTTCTGATTTTCATTTTGTAAAGTTTATTATTAAATTCCTTTTTTATATATGTATTTATTTTTAGAAAAGAATGGAAGTGACAGTCTTCTTTAGAAGAAATAATGTATGGAATCTCAAATTTAAATGTGTTGGTGCAGTTTTGAGGTGTGATCCTTGTAAATTAATTAAGACATAACAGTAAAGCCTCCCTGTTGGAATTGTTTCTTTATTAGTCCTTTTTCTTTTTCTCTTAGTAAAACAATATAATTGAGAACACATAAGAGTAAGAAAAACTTTTCATTTATGCTAGAGCTTCAAAACATACTGACTGTGTAACCCACTTGGACACTAAGCTGCCATGGACTACATCTGTGCAGGGGTTCTAAGTTTAGTACTCAATTCTTAAATTCCGTTTACGTATTAGCATCATTACATTGAAAGACCAAACTGCCAACAATTGATCCCCATATGTGCACACTTAAACCACATTCAAACAACATTGTTCTTATGAAGAGGTGAATATTACATTTGCATCTCATGAATACGAAAGAAATATGTAGAGAAATTTTAACTTAGGAAAATGGCTACTGTGTCAAGGGATCACATCCAAAGACATATGTCTGTGTGATCCACCTGGAATAGACACACCCTTATACACAGCTTTAGTCCCTTTGCTTAGAATACAGACATAGGTTTAGTACACCTTTAAACCCAAACATTGATGTTTCATTGAAGGGCAGTCAAAGTGATGAATCAGAGAAAGATTTGACAGAATACATCAGAGATAGTATATAGCCAATTCTGATGAGAACAGACAGGAAGGAGAGGCTACTAAGGAGCAGTGCAGGAAGAGAGGAAGAGTTAATTTTGTTGTAGTTCCATTGAATGCAGTTGAGTTTAGTTAAGTTATTGAAATTCTACTCAGTTCCAGTTCAGAGGCCAGTTTTCCTTTCCAATCAGTACAAGGCAGTCAAAAAAAACAAACAAACAAACAAACAAACAAACAAAAAAACTCTTTCAATCAGTCAGCTTGGAGAGGAATTTGATCCAGAACAGCTGAGTTGCCCCAGCCAGCCAGAGTTAAGAAAGGACTAGGTGGAGGTGAGGGAGGGAGGATGGGATTGGGAGGGAATGAGGGAGCTGGATACGGCTGGGATACAGAGTCAATAAAATGTAACTGATAAGAAAAAATAAAATTAAAAAAAAAAGAAAGGACTAGGAAGTGTGAGCTTATTCAGCACTAAGTCTCAAAGGCTGAAACATTCTAGGCCAAGGTTAGCAGATGGATGCTGGATGTGGAAGATTAGAATTCATGGAAGCTAGACCCTTCCAGGCAGGCCTTGGCCTAGGGATAGTTAGAAATGCTCTGATCTTAGCCCAAGCTATGTATTAGTAAAGCTTGGTTATGGCACTTGTCTTGTCACAACGTTTGCAGAAATTAAAGCAACATTTACAGAAACCAGGATTCCTTTGAGAACATTATCACCAATGCATTCCTTCCTCTTAGCCTGACCCCAATTTAAAGATTCCATAACTTAAAGAACAAAATTAGACAAAAATTCATTAAAAATAGAATAAAATTTACTCTTAAACTTATATAATAAAAGGACTAATGGAAGAAATTATCTCAAATTTAAAATATGTGTGTGGGCTGGAGAGATATCTCCATGGGTAAGAATGCATAGGGAATTCCTAGAAAACCAGAGGTTTGATTTCAGGATTCATATCACATAAGTCAAAACGACCTATAATTTCAGCTTTAAAACTACTCGATTGCTCTGGCCTCTTTAATCTGGAACTTCTTCAGTGACAGAGTTTTAGGGATATGTTTCCCTTAGATTAAAAGAAGATAGAAATGCTGAGATTGGGGGGTTGTTGCATAAGCTAGTGGCTGGTGACAAGCAAGAATAGATAGAGGGTATATCATGTGTGTCTTTTTGCTTCTGGGTTATCTCACTCTGGATGATCTTTCCTAATTCCAGCCATTAACCAGCAAATTTCTTGATTTCCTTGTTTTGGATAGCTGAGTAGTATTCCATTGTGTAAATTTACCACAATATCTGTATCCATTCCTCCACTGCGGGACATCTGGGTTATTTCCAGATTCTAACTATTACAAATAAAGCTGCTACAAACATGGTTAAGCAAATGTCCTTGTTGTATACTTGAGTATATTTTGGATATATGCCTAGGAGTAGTTATATCTGGGATACAAAGTGAATAAATTATAACAAATAAAAATAAATAAAGAAAAAAAGAATATAGAGAGATAATGCCTGAAGAGAGGGTACAAGGTCAAAGAGGTGTCACATCAGAACTGAGGAGAGCAAGGGTAAGACAACAGAAGCCCTGTAGAGAAAAGAAAAACTGAGGGTGGGGAAATCTCTGTGACAACCTAAGTCAGGGTAGGCTCTTGGGAGAATATAAGAGGGATTCAAGCTGAGAGAGAGTGAAGTAGACATCCTCTAACTTGACCCGTCTTCTAGTAAAGGTCAGAGCACACCAACCCACCCAGAAAATATTTAACCCAAAATTTACACTGCCTACAAGACATGCAGGGATAGAGCAGATAGATCAGAGACTGGGGGAATGCCCAACCAATGCGTGGACAAACCAAAGATCTACCTTATCAGATAGTGACAACCCCTGATACTATGAACGAGCTCTGCTAAGCTTTCAGACAGGAGCCTGAAAGAGTTGTCCTCTGAGAGATGCTACACAGCATCACTTCAAAACAGATGCTGAAACCCACAGCCAAACATTGGTTGATTCATAGGGTGTCTTCTGGAAAAGTGGGAGGAAAGAGAAAAGACCTGGAGATATGAGGAGCTCCACAAAAATACCAACAGAGCCAACTAACCAGGGTCTGGTGGAGCTTGCTGAGAGTGAAACATCAACCAAAAACCATTCATCAACTAGATCTAAACCTCCTACAAAGATGTAGGAGATGAGCAGCTTAGGATTCAAGAGGGTATTCTAGTGAAGAAAGTGGGGACAGCATCGGATATAGACTCACTTGCTAGCTTTTACATCACTTTCTCCTGGTGGGACTGCCTTGACAGGCCACAGAGAAAGAGGATGTGTTCAGTTCTTATGTAACTTGATGAGCTGGGGTGGATGGGAAAGGGAGTTCCCATTTTCTAAGGAATAAGGAAAATGGAGGGGAGAGAGAAGGTGGCACTAGGAGGGGAAGCAGGAAGGGGCTACAAATTAAATAATAGATGAGAAAAAGGAAGCACAACATCTATAGTTTTTATATGGTGGAAAGGAAAGAAAAGATAAACAAGAATCAATGGAAAGCTATTATACAATGGGAGGAATTAAGTAGGAAGCAAATTAAACATTGTCACATAAGGGAAACACTCAATATTTTTTAGAAACCAAACACACAGAGGACCTGGGACTGATATCCCTTTAGAATGAGAAGATCTGGGTTGTCAGGAAGAGAGGCCCTGGCTTCAGGCCATTACTAGTACTGCCAAGTATGATCCCAATTTGGAAAAGAGCCTGTATTTCTTTTCCATATATCATGACCTCAACGAAAGCCTCAGACTTATTTATCCTTTAAAGTCTTAAAAAATTTGAACCCCATAACCTCTCCAGCATGTGTTGTCACTTGAGGTTTTTCTTTTTATTTTAATTTTAATTATTATATTAATTACAATTTATTCATTTTTTTTATCCCAGCTGTAACCCACTCCACTATTCCCTCCCAATCCTACCCTCCCTCCCTCATCTCCTCCCATGCCCCTCTCAAAGTCCACTAATAGGGGAGGTCCTCTTCCCCTTCCAACTGTCCCTAGCCTATCAGGTCTCATCAGGACTGGCTGCTTTGTCTACATTGTGACCTGGTAAGGCTGACACCCCTCAAGGGAAGGTGATCAAAGTGACAGTCACTGAGTTCCTGTCGGAGAGCTGAGTTCATGTCAGATACAGCCCCTGTTCCCCGTACTAGGGTTACTCAGCTGCCTTGGGCTACATCTGTGCAGGGGTTCTAGGTTATAACCATGCATGGTACTGGTTTGGAGTATCAGTCTCAGAAAAGACCTGAGAGCCCAGATTTTTTGGTTCATTGCTCTTCTTGTGGAGCTCCTGTCTCTTCCAGGTCTTTCTTTTTCCCCTTCTTTCATAAGATTCCCTGCACTCTGCCAAAATTATAAAAATATTTTTAAAAAAATTATAAAAAAAGAAAATGGAGAAATTATAAATGAAAAATGTTTGCTGGTATTGGCACATTTTAATGTTTTCCAAACAATATTAAGTGATTTTTCTGATGCCTGAAATATGTCAATCTGTGACTACAAACGAACATATCTTTTACAGAATATGTAATTTTAAGTGAGCAGATTTTTTTCTCAGAGTAGTAACTTCATAGTAATTCTTTAAAAAATTCAGAATTTTAATGCAGATTGCAGAGGAATTATAATGCAGCAACATGGATTCTCAAACAAGGGATAACATCCAAAGACTTAGATCTCTGTGGTCCAGCCGGAATGGACACATACTCATAATACACAGCTTTTATTTCTCTGGTTGAAATATAGCTATTATACACCTATAATACTTCAGGCTGTAATTTAATTCAGACATGTAACCCCAAACAATGACATCTAATTGAGGGACAGACAAACTGACAAACCGAAGAAAGATTTCACTGAATAAGTCAGAAATAGGATACACCCAACTCTCACCAGAAAGGACAGGAAAGAAAAGTTACTCAAGAGGAGCACAGAGAGAAGACATAGGAGCCAATTACAGTACAGGAATACAGTATAATTTCTGCAGACAATACAGCAGAGTTCAGGAGTAGGGTACAGTTCAGAATGGTTACTAACAGTTCTCTTGAATACATTTGAGTTCCTGCAGTTCAGAGGCAATGTTTCGAAGCAGAGAAATCCAGTCAGAAGCAGAAAGAACTCAATTTCAGTCAGCTTGGAGAGAAATTTGGGCCAGAATAACTGAGTTGAATCAGCCAGCCAGAGTTCAGAATGAAGTCGAAAGTTCGGGCTTATTGAGGAGTAAGTCTCAGAGGCTGAAACATTCTAGACCAAGTTTAGCAGATGGAGGCTGGAAGCTGTAGCCTCCAAGGTCCAGGCTGGCAAAAGATTAAATTTTATGGAGGCTAGACTCTTCCAGGCCTTGGAAGTCTTGGAAGTATTCTGGCTAGAGTCAAACTTATTTCCAAACTTTTATTTATTTATTTTTATCCCATTTGAAGCATTTGGAGGCTTCCAAAATTCCCAGCTTAGATAACATGGGGATTAATAAATAAACCTGTGACCCACTGGAAAGTCATTCATCAAATAACAAATCATTTTTAATAGTATCCAAAATATATTCAACTTACTGAGTTTTGATGTTTGTTGGTTTTCTGTGTGACACATAATGAGATGATACAACTAAGAGAATTTGGGATGTTCTTTCTTAGCCATCTTTGTATTCATAAATCTCTGAGGGTCTTTTATTGACCAGGATTGATTTAGCTATTCAGGCTTTTTTGTTTCTCCATATGAAACTGAGAATTGTTCTTTCATTGTCGGTAAAAATTTGTGTTGGTATTTTGATGGGACTTGCATTGAATATGCAGATTGTTTCTGGTAGGATAACCATTTTCACTGTCAGTCCTACCGATCCATGAGCATGGCAAATCTTTCAATATTCTGATATCTTCTTCAATTTCGTTATCATCTGCTAAGGGTGATACTTTGACTTCTTCCCTTTTCATTTGTTTCCCTTTGATGTCCTTTAATTGTCTTATCGCTCTAGCTAGGACTTCAAGAATTATGTTGGAGAGACAAGAGTGGGCAACCTTGCCTTGTTTCTGATTTCAGTGGGATTGATACAAGTTTCTCTCCACTTAGTATGATGTTGGCTATAAGCTTGCTGTATATAGCTTTTACTGTTTAGGTATGTGCCTTGTATCCCTGCTCTCTCCAAAACTTTAAACAGGAATTGGTGTTAAATTTTGTCAAATGCTTTTTCTGCATCTAAGGAGATGATCATGTGGTTTTCTTTTAGTTTGTTTACATTGATGGGTTTTCTTGTGTTAAAGAAATTTCTGCATACCTGGAACAAAGACTACTTGGTCTTGGTGGATGATATCTTTAATGTGTTCTTGGATTCGGTTTGCGAGTATTTTTTTTTAATTCTTTATTAATTACTTTATTCACTTTGTATCCCCCTATGGTTCCCTCCCTCCTCCCTTCCCAATACCTCCCTTCCTCCACTGTCTGCATGCATGCCTGTCCCCAAGTCCACTGATAGGGGAGGACTTCTTTTCCTTCCTTCTGATCTTAGTCAATTAGTTCTCATTAGCAGTGGCTCTATTGTCATCTTCTGTGGGTTGGTAATTCTGCTTCCCTCTCAGGGGGAGGTAATTAAAGAGCAGGCCAATCAGTGCATGTCAGAGACAATCCCTGTTCCTATACCTGATAAAACAGGATGAGATGAATGGGGAGGAGGTCCCCCCCTATCAGTGGACTTGGAAAGGGGCACGGTGGAGATGAGGGAGGGAGGGAGGGACTGGGAGGGAATGAGGGATCTGGACACTGTTGGGATACAGAGTTAATAAAATGTAACTGATAAGGAAAAAATTAAAAAAAAAAGAAAAAGTCATTCGATTTGGAAGTTTTCATAATAATAAAAATCTAGTAATAAAAAAATGGAACCCACTTGGATACTGAACTGCCATGGGCTACATCTGTGCAGGCGCTTAGGTTATCTCCATCATGGTCCTTGTTTGGAGTATGAGTCTCAGGAAAGATCCCTGTGCTCAGATATTTTGGTTCTGTTGCTCTCCTTGTAGAGTTCCTGTCCTCTCCAGATCTTACTGTTTCCCATTTCTTTCATAATATTCACTGCACTCTGCCCAAAGTTTACCAATAAGTCTCCGCATCTGCATTGATAGTCTGCAGGGCAGAGCCTTTCAGAGGTCCTCTGTGTCAGGCTCCTGAATTGTTCCCTGTTTTCTCCTTCTTCTATTGTCAGTCCTCTTTGCCTTTCTGGGTAGGGATTGAGCAAGAGTCTTCCCTTTTGACTAGTTTCTATAGGTCTTTAGGTGTACAGATTTCAGTAGGTTTACCCAATATTATCTGTCTATACGAGTGAGTATATACCGTGTGCGTCTTTCTGCTTCAGGGATAGCTCACTCAGGATGATCTTTTCCAGATCCCACCATGTACCTGCAAATTTCATGATTTTCTTTTTTTTTTTTTAATTGCTGAGTAATATTCCATTGTGTAGATGTACCACAATTTCTGTATCCATGCGTCCCTCTGCTGGGGGGCATCTGGGCTGTTTCCAGCTTCTGGCTATAACAAATAAGGCTGCTACAAACACAGTTGAACAAATGTCCATATTGTGTACTTGAGCTTCTTTGGGGTATATGCCTAAGAGTGCTATTGCTAGATCTTGAGGAAGTGCTTTTTCCAGTTGTCTGAGAAAGGGCCAGATTGCTTTCAAGAGTGGTTGTACAAGTTTACATTCCCACCAGCAGTGGAGGAGGGTTACCCTTTCTCCACAACCTTTCCAGCATGTGTTGTCACTTGAGTTTTTGATCTTGGCCATTCTGATGGGTGTAAGGTGAAATCTTAGGATCGTTTTGATTTGCATTTCCATTTTGACTAAGGACATTGAACATTTCTTTAAGTGTTTCTCTGCCATACAATATTCCTCTATTGAGAATTCTATGTTTAGCTCTGTACTCCATTTCTTAAAATTGGATTACTTGATTTGTTGCTGTTTAACTTCTTTAGTTCTTTATATCTACTGGATATTAGCCTTCTGTCAGATATAGAGTTGGTGAAGATCCTTTCCCAATCTGTAGGCAGTCATTTTGTTCTGAGGACAGTGTCCTTTGCTTTACAGAAGCTTTTCAATTTCATGAGGTCCCATTTATTGATTGTTGCTTTTAGAGCCTGTGCTGTTGGTGTTCTGTTCAGGAAGTTGTCTCCTGTGCCAATGAGTTCAAGGCCTTTCCCCACTTTTTCACCTCAGCGGGTTGGTGTGTCTGGTTTTATATTGAGGTCTTTGATCCACTTAGACTTTAGTTTTGTGCAGGGTGATAAGAATGGATCTATTTGCATTTTTCTACATGTTGACTTCCAGTTAGACCAGCACCATTTGTTGAAGATACTGTCTTTTTTCCATTGTATGGTTTTGGCATCTTTGTCAAAAATCAGGTGTCCATAAGTGTGTGGATTCATGTCAAGGTCTTTTATTCAATTCCATTGATCCACCATTCTGTTTCTATGATAGTACCATGCAGTTTTTAGTATTGTTGCTCTATTGTACAGCTTGAGATCAGGGATGGTGATACCTCCTGAAGATCTTTTTTTTTTTCTTTTTTTTAACTTTTATTAATTACACTTTATTCATTTTGTATCCCCCCATAAGACCCTCCCTCCTCCCCTCCCAGTCCCACCCTCCCTCTCCTTTCTGCATGCATGCCCCTTCCCAAGTCCACTGATAGGGGACGTCCTCCTCTCCTTCTTTCTGATCTTAGTCTATCAGTTCTCATAAGAAGTGGCTGCATTGTCAGGGTTCTAGGTTGTCTCCATGAATAGTCCTTGGTTGAAGTATGAGTCTCTGGGAAGTTCCCTGTGTTCAAATTTTCTTGTTCTGTTGTTCTCCTTGTGGAGTTCCTGTCCTTTCCAGCTCTTACTATTTCCCACTACTTACATAAAATTCCATTCACTCTGCCTGTCAGTTGGCCATCAGGCTCAGTATCTGCTTTCACAGTCTGCATGGCAGAGGCTTTCAGAGGCTCTCTGTGGCAGGTTCCTAGGTTGTTTCCTGTTTTCTTCTTCTGGCTTTCAGAGGCCCTCCGTAGCAGGTTTCTATTGTAGAGAATTGTTTTAACAATTCTGGATATCTTGTTGTTCCATATGAAGGTGAGAATTCTTCTTTCAAGGTTTATAAAGAATTGTGTTGGTATTTTGATGGGAATTGCATGGAATCTATAGATTGCTTTTGGTATGATGGCCATTTTAACTATATTAATCCTACCAAGCCATTAGCATGGGAGATCTTTCCATCTTCTGATATCTTCTTCTAATTCTTTCTTCAGAGACTGGAAATTTCTTTCATACAAGACTTTGACTTGCTTGGTTAGGTTCCCACCAAGGTACTTTATGGTCTTTGTGGCTGTTGTGTAGGGTGTTGTTTCCCTAATTTCTTTCTCAGCCCTTTTGTCTTTTGTATACAAGAGGGCTACTGATTTTTTTTTTTAGTTAATTTTGTATCAAGCCACTTTGCTGAAGGTGTTAATCAGCTGTAAGAGTTCTGTGGTAGAATTTTCAGGGTCACTCAGGTGTTCTATCATATCATCTTCAAATAGTGATACTTTTATATCTTTCTTTCCAATTTGTATCCCCTTGATCTCCTTCAATTGTCTTATTGCCCTAGCCAGGACTTCAAGAACAGTTTTGAAGAGATAAGGAGATAGTGGGCAGCCTTGCCTTGTCTCTGATGTCAGTGGGATTGATTTAAGTTTCTCTCCATTGAGTTTGATATTACCTATAGGCTTGCTGTATATTGCCTTTACTATGCTCAAGGGTGTGCCTTGTAACCGTGATCTCTCCAAGATTTTAAACATGAATGGATGTTGGATTTTGTCAAATGCCTTTTCAGCATCTAAGGAGATGATCATGTGGTTTTTCTCCTTCACTTTGTTTATGTGGTGGATCACATTGATGGGTTTCAATATATTGAACCACCCCAGTTTGCAAGTATTTTATTGAGTATTTTTGCGTCAATGTTCATAAGTGAAATTTGTCTGAAGTTCTCTTTTTTTGTTGGGTCTTTGTGTGCTTTAGGTATCAAAGTCACTATGGTCTCACAGAATGAGATTGGCAATGTTCCTTCTGTTTCTATTTTGTTGAATGGTTTAAAGAGTATCGGTGTTGGTGCTTTTGGAGTTACCTCAATTCTGGATCTCAAGCTGTACTATAGCGCAATAGTGAAAAAAATAACAAATAAAAACAAAACAAAACAAACAAACAAAAACGGTGTGGTACTAGCATAGAACAGACTTGTGGACCAATTAAATCGAACGGACATAACCTAAAAGACATAACCATAACAGACATAAACCTACATGCTTATAGAAATTTAATTTTTGACATGTAATCTAAAACCATACAATGGAAAAAAAGACAGCATCTTCAACAAACGGTGCTGGTCTAACTGGATTTCTCCATGCAGAAAAATGCAAATAGACCCATATTTATCACCCTGTACAAACATAAAGTCCAAGTGGGTCAAAGACTTCAACATAAAACCAGACACACTAAATCTGTTAAAAGAAAAAAAAATAGGGAAGTACCTTGACCTTATTGGCACAGGAGACTTCCTGAACAGAATACTAACAGCACAGTCTCTAAGATCAACAATCAATAAATGGGACCTCATGAAACTGAAAAGTGTCTGTAAAGCAAAGGACACTGTCATCAGAACAAAATGACAGCCTACAGACTAGGAAAAGATCTTTACCAACCCTACATCTGACAGAAGGCTAACATCCAGAATATATAAAGAACTGAAGAAGTTAGACACCAACAAACCAAGTAAGACCATTAAAAAATGGGGTGCAGAACCAAACAGAGGATTCTTACCAGAAGAATATTGAATGGCAGAGAAACACTTCAAGAAATGCTCAATATCCTTAGTCTTCAGGGAAATGCAAATCAAAACGACCTTAAGATTTCACATCACACCCATCAGAACGGCTAAGATCAAAGACCTCAAGGGGTAAGGCAAACTGGAGAGGTTGTGGAGAAAAGGAAACCCTCCTCTATTGCTGGTGGGAATGTAACCTTCTACACAAATTTCTGAGAATCAGAACCTGACCTACTGACTTGACCTTGTCTTTTGTTCTTTATGCAGGTAATTACTTCCACTTGTATATTGTGCATTGGATCCCTGCCATCCTTACTGATTATTTGGAGGCAGTCCAATAGGGTGGATTTTACTACTAAATATAATGCAGAACCTGTCAAAATAGAAATACCCAACTACTAATTCATTCCAAATATTTTCCAGGATTGTTTATTTAAAAAGTGGTTCTGAGAAGTGAGATCATATTTATCTCCAAAGAATCACCTTGTTTCTTCTTGCCAAGACCAGTAACATTACTTTAAGTACTCCTTATTGTGTGAGTATGAATTTGTCTCTGATCCAGGGGGACGTTTTCTCTTTCATTACCAATGAAATTGTAACAGAGCCATGTATTACTTTAAAATAAGATAACATCAGTAGAGAAATTTTAATTCATCAACATGTCTACTCCGTTAAGGTATCACATCCACAGGTCTTCCAGATCTATGTGATCTAGCTGGAATGCAGACATGCCCTAGGTTATAGCCACACCCTCAGCACACACCTTTAATTTCAAACAATGTAGTCAAGGATAGTTTGTAGAAGGAAGCTATCATGTTTGAAAATTACCTCTAAATGATGGACAGGCAAAGGGATGAATCAGGGAAAGATTTGACAGAATAGGATACACCCAACTCTCATAAGAACATCACAGGAAATAGAAGCTTGTTTAAAAGTTCAGTTTAGTCAGTTAAGTTCAGTGAGTTTATGGCATTTCAGTGCAGTTCAGTTTGTTCAGGGTAGTACAGTTCAGTTGAGAAGTCAGTGGCAGTGCAGTTCAGTTAGCTTCAGTTCAGCTCTTGGAGTTCAAGAGCAGTTTTCCAAGCAGAACACTTCAGTGAGAAGCCAAATTAAATCAGTCACTTTGGAGAAGAGTTTGAGACATAACATCTGGAGTTAAACGAGCCAGCCAGAATTCAGAAAGGGCCAGAAAGGGTAAGCTTATTCGCAGTAAGCCTCTGAGACAACAATTGCATCATGTGAATAAAAGCAGTATTTAGTTTTACAAAAATCAATACCATCATGCTTATTACTGAAATTATTTTTTTAACCACTGCCTTTAAACAATTTCTATTTACTAATTATTGCTACCAGATATTCCTATGAATACATTATCTTTTGTTAAAATATGTATCTTATTTCTTCTAATAGAATATATTAGTATATTTCTAGTTTACATTATACATACTTATCAGCATGTCCATAGTTCTGCATATTTGAAGTCTTTCTACTCTAACCATGTTTCTGGTTATCTGTGCTTATGTATTAATATTATATATCTATGTTTATGTTTAGTGTTAGATAGCACCTTTTCACTGCATCTAACAATCATCTTTATAGATAATTTGAAACCCCTTATGAAGTCTTCTACTGAATTTTAAATAATGTGCCACTAAACAAGCCTCCAATTTAAATAAAAGAGTTTATATCTAGTTTGTCTGTTCTAAAATCAAATGCTTTCCACTAACTTCATTAAGGACATCCCCACTAAAATTTCATCTTTTTTAAACGTTTTGCCATTGCCCTTATCATACGAAGCTTATCAGTGTTTGGGTTATACTGATAGTTAATACATTTTTCTTTCCAAAGGAAAACATAAAATCAAGCCTGAGATGGTGGAAACCAGTGCCAGATACAAGCCTGAAGGAAAATCTAACTCCGAAAAAAATCAAGACCATACCCCTCTTGCAAGCTCAGAGTTCAGAGGAACATACTAATTCAATGCAGAGGTACAGTTTAGACTCCTGTCTCATCATATGCATCAAAATATGTAATTTCTGGCATATTATGAAAGAATCCATGAATGCTCTGAGTAATTATCCCCAGCAGTGATTCTAGCATGCTTTGGAGCCTTGCTACCCAATAGTAGTATACAAGGAACTTCTGACACTTTCTGAAAGGTAATGATCACAATGGAAACACCACAAAAGTCACATGGATTTGAAAGAAGTATTTGATTAGTTATTCATCTAACTCATACTATCCAGGTTTTATTTATTTATTTTTTTGTTTGGCTTTGTTTTTCCATAATTAGGTTATCATAGCTACCACTACCAAATACATTTATTTTCTGTTTATTATGTTTTTACCTGCATTCGTACCTAAACTTAATTATCAGAGTTAATGAATGTTTTGAATTAATATAACTGTGAGAAGTTGTACTATAATTTTTGTGGGTTATCTGTAGAACATATTGAGTCCCTCATTGTCAGACAGGCTTCAAGAAGACCTGTATAAGTGATCATTTTTCCAAATTGTTTCAATAATAATAGCTATAGATTAATTTTACATAGTTCCTAGATAATTAATTGCACATAGATTGCTATTTTTTATCATGCAGAACCTTTTTGGTATAAACCATTCTGTAAGGGCATTAAGAAATAGCACCTGAGTGGAAAAAAAATGGCATTCATAATAAAAGGAACAGCAACTTCTTTAGAGAAAACTATAGAGGTTGTGTATATTTTCAACAATGGTCTCATCATTTTAATAACATCATTGCCTCTTTTTTACTTTAAAATTAGTTGTTATATATAGGCTCTTAAGAAAGGAATATAATCTTCGGGGCTAGGATTTTCTTCCACAGAAGACCAGATATTTCAATAGAGAAAATGCTGTCTTCCCAATGTAATCTCTAGTGAGATAATGCATTAAATTAAACTGAATAATGTAGGCTCTTGGGAGATTATCCCAACACAACATTTTTCTAAATGCAATGGATATTCTCATATTCTCTTCCTAACATTGTTACTATCTTTCATTACCCTAACCCTGGCAGTTTTCATCTTTGCTCTGTGCAAGGTCAAGTGTTTCAAACATAATCCAGGATTAAAATGTTTAGAATGTTTTTTTTTCTTTCTGATCAGAATTCCAAAATTCACTGTCAAATTTTATGTTTGCTAAATTAAAGTATTTTTAAAATTTTGTTACTAAGAAAAGAGCTATAGCTATTTACACTCTTTATATAGTTATGTTAGTGGTTAATAACAGTTAGTCCAATTGTATTAAGGATTAAAATTATGTTCATTATGTTTCCAGAGTACATTAACAAAGAATAATTCAGGCAATATCTTTCATTGCTGTGTTTTGCAGGAATATCATAAACACTCATTTTATTTCCTCCTACAAACTTTAAATTCTTGAAAATGATAATGTATCTATTGAAATGTTACTAAAATCTCTAGTAATTAATGAAAAGAGTGAAAAAAATATATTTTATCTATGAACATTCAATATTTTAAGCTATAATAACATGTGTAAAAATAAATATATTTAAAAGGAGAATCTATAAATTGTTTTACCAATTTGAAAAATGTATTTGATCAGGCATCCTGAATATGTGAGTATTTATTATTTTAATCTAATTTTAGGTACTTCAAACCAGCATTTTTAGCTATAAAAGCATGTTCATATAACTTGATTTTAGAAATAAGACAATGCTACAGATAAATAGTCAAATAAAAGTACTTACGTTTTATAAGTTTGGGTTTCTTGGGAAGATAGTAGAGATAACTGGATATATGTTATTAATTTTAAGAAAATTATAGTGTTAATATAATGCTAGAAGTGCAGCCATCATAAATTAACTAGTGGTATAATTCAATCTTATGTAATGTCACATCAAAGTAATGTAGTGGCAATTCAGTTTATTTACTGAGAAGAGTGAGACATTAAAAGTATAAAGAGACCTATTTAATTACATTTTTGACAATAATTTCTAACTGTAAGAAACCTGTTTCTTATCTACAATATAAGTACTAATTATTGAGAATACAAGATACATTTTAAATAATTTCTGCTTATTGACCTGGCTAAAAATTAAATGTACCAAAAATTTCATCTCCATACAATTATTATCCTTTTTCATACTATGTAAAAAACATGCCATTATTTTTCAGTATGGTGATTTTTTTTCCATTCATAGAGTAATTGTGTTAGTCATGTTTACAGTTGTTAGGATTTTAATTATGAATCCTTCTTGAACTGCTCATAATATTCTACATTTATCTGAATATAAGAAACATTGTAATCATTCTAAAGAGCAGAAACAATACGTAGGTACTCTCTCATGTGAAAATCTATCACATCACAAGTTTATAGAACATAACATGTAGAGAAAAGAACAAGAAAGGTTACATTATATGTGTATGATGAGAGAGAACCAAATATGGATTATGGACATGTATGATAAGGAAGAATATGAAGCCAATGTTTTCTTACTTTGAATTTTTTTTTGTTTTGCTTTGTTTTCTTTTGGGGAGTGAGTAAATGCATAAAATTCATATGAAAGTTAACTTGTAAAATTTAGTGAGAATCTCCCATGTTCCCAGCCCAGAAACCTGTTTAGGCTTGTAAAGACTTTTAAAGACATCAGGTTTTGAGATTATTTCTATGTGATGTTTGCAATTAGTAAAGGATTTTAAAAAATAAAGTTTATAAATAGTAAGCAAATATAGAAAATAAAATATGTACTTGCCATATCTTTCATATTTATTCTATGTAATTGCATTGTCATGTTTGCTGATTTTACCAATATCTTATCTGCGATTAACTGCTCTTATGAGCTCTTTTTTTCTCTTCTCTTGGATTTGTTTGGAAATAAGCAGTAACATAATTTTATACATTTCATTATATCGCCACTTTTATGTAGATAATTATTACATATAGTTTTTGCTATTTTAACATTTTTCTGGCTTAGGGGCTGTTTTTATTTTAGCTTTTTATAAGGTGTTTCTTTTCTATTGAAAATAAAGTCTGTTAAAACAGTGGTTCTCAATATTAGTGCTGCAGCCTTTAGTTCCTTATGTTGTGGTGATTGCAACCACAAAATCAATTTTGTCGTTTCTTCAAAACAGTAATTTTGCTACTGTTATGAATTATAATATATCCATGGTTTTTTTTCATAGTCTTAGGCTACTTTTGTTAAAGGATCCTTCGACCAGTAAAAGGGCCATGAACTGAAGGTTGAAAATTTCTTTTCTTTTATTTTTTTTAACAATTTATTTTATTTTATTTTTATCAGTTACATTTTATTAATTCTGTATCCCAGCCGTGCCCCGAACCCTCATTCCCTCCCAGTCCCTCCCTCCCTCCCTCATCACCACTGTGCCCCTTTCCAAGTCCACTGATAGGGGGGACCTCCCCCCCCCCATTCATCTGATCCTGTTTTATCAGGTATCTTCATTGAGTTCCTGTTAGAAATAGTCCTTGTTCCCCTCACTTTGGGGAACCAATTGGTTACTGAGCTACCACAGGCTACATCTGAGCAGAGGTTCTAGGTTATATCCATACATGGTCCTTGGTTGAATGTCAGTCTCAGAGAAGACCCTGTGCCCAGATATATTTGGTCCTTGTGGAGCTCCTATCCTTTCCCCATCAGGCTAACGCCCCTTCTTTCTTATGATTCCCTGTACTCTGCCAAAGGTTTGGTCATGAGTCTTTGCTTTGAAAACACTGCTAGTTAGAGGCTTTCAGATGAGCTCAGTAGACTCCTGTCATGCGTTCAATACACATCCCTTCTGTCTTTCTAAACAAGGATTAATCATCTTACCCCATGTCCGCTCTCTTGATTATCTTTTTTAGGTGTATAGATTTCATTATGTTTATTATATCTTATAGGTCTATATAAGTGAGTATATACCATGTTTGTCTTTCTCCTTCTGGGATATTTCACTCAGAATGATGTTTTCTAGATCCCAATATTTGCCTGCAAATTTCATGATTTCCTCCATTTTGATTGCTGGTTAGTATTCCATTGTGTAGAAATACCATAATTTCTGTACCCATTCTTCCGTGGATGGACATCTGGGTTGTTTCCAGGTTCTGGCTATTACAAATAAAGCTGATATAAACATGGTTGAACAAGTATCCCTTTTGTGTACTTGAGCAAGCTTTGGGTATATACCTAGCAGTGGTATAGCTGGGTCTTGAGGAAGCACTCTTCCTAATTGTCTTAGAAAGCGCCAGATAGCTTTCCAGAGTGGTTGTAGCAGTTTACATTCCCACCAGCAGTGGAGGAGGGTTCCCCTTTCTCCACAACCTCTCCAGCATGTGTTGTCACTTGAGTTTTTCATCTTGGCCATTCTGATGGGTGTAAGGTGATATCTCAGGGTTGTTTTCCATTTCTGAACTCCTCCCAATCCCCATCTACACCATACCTCCTCACATCCAAATTTACAGTCTTTCTCTCTCTTTAGAAAACAGACATTAAATATAAAATAATATAAAACTATTAGACAGAGCCAAAGAAACATGAATAAGAAGAAACAACCAATACTAGAATAAGTGAAAGAAAAAGCACAAGAAACATTGAAAGATTCAGAGACACACAACTTAACAAATACATAGATTTCATAAACAACACAAATTGAGAAACGAAAATATATTGCAAAAAAAAACTGTAAGAGGAAAAATATAGTCTTGACAAAGAAATATGAGACAAACATAGCAAAACAAACAAGCAACAACAAAAAGAAACTCTTCAAATATGCCCTTAAGATTGTTTTGTTTTTAGTATCTACAGCAGGGCATGAAATCTTCCCATACGAGTGGTTTCTTTGCCCAGAGAGACTCCATGGGAGAAAACTAAACTGTCATTTGTAAGTGGCTATCAATTGGAGAAAGCTTCTGGGTTGGAGTTGGCAGCATGTGTTCTCTGCCTCTCTCACTGGGACCTCATCTCGCTTTGACCAATGTAGTCCCTCTGCATGCTGCCACAATCATTGAGTTTATGTGTGCTTTATTCCTGTTGTGTTTAGAAGGCCTTGTTTCCTGGTATCCTCCATTTCCTCTGGCTATTACACTCTTTTTAACTCCTCTTCAGTGTTTTTTGAGTTCTGGAGTCATCCTACTTAGGGATGAGTGGCCCAAGGTCTCTCACTTTGAACATTGTCTAGCTATGGATCTCTGTGCTGTTCCCCTTTACTAGAGGAGAATGCTTCTCTGAGGATGGCTGAGCAAGACATTGATTAATAGCCATAAATAAATGTTGTCAGGAGTCATTTAATTCCTATGATTCTTTAGCAGACAGTAGTATTTGTTTTTCCCCAGATCCCTATTCTTTCTAGTCTCAGTTTATTGATCACATGAGCAGTATTGGTGTGGATAGTATCTCATGGAGTGGCCTTGAATCCAATCACAAATCAGTTCCTTACTCCAGCAAGTTTCCTGTCACCGCTGTGCTAGCCTGTCTTGACAACAAGTCACCACTGCATATCTAAGTGTTTGTAGTTGGGTCTATGTGCACCTTTCTTCTTTAGTAGCATGCAGAGTGCCTTCCAGGTCCATGAACACTGGTCGGTAGGGTTGAAAACTCTAAGTGTGCAGCAGCTCAACTTCTCTGTCTGGTGAGATGTAAAGGTGATGTCTTTGGCAATATGGCATGCTGTCATTTGGTGGATAGTGGCCAATAGCTTGACCACAGACTAGACTGTACATGGGCTCCCATGTGACCCATTTGGCTAACAACTCAATTACATGTAACCTATTCGTGGAACTGGAAACTTCATCTGGTGACTACTTACATCTAGTAGCAGCTCCAAATATCCTGTTGTTTTGTGATTAGATTCAGATTGCCTTCACATATTTATGTATTTTGGGGTGCTTCTACTGTATTAGGTTTTTTTTTCTTTTTTTTCTTTTTTTTTATTTTTATCACTTACATTTTATTAATTCTGTATCCCAGCCGTGCCCTGAACCCTCATTCCCTCCCAGTTCCTCCCTCCCTCACTCATCACCACTGTGCCCCTTTCCCAGTCCACTGATAGGGGGGGACAGCCCCACATTCATCTGATCCTGTTTTATCAGGTATCTTCATTGAGTTCCTGTTAGAAATAGTCCTTGTTCCCCTCACTTTGGGGAACCAATTGGTTACTGAGCTGCCACAGGCTACATCTGAGCAGAGGTTCTAGGTTATATCCATACATGGTCCTTGGTTGAATGTCAGTTTCAGAAAAGACCCTGTGCCCAGATATATTT